>JAZGTJ010006760.1:0-24209 GCA_036877575.1 Botia almorhae | reverse complement strand
TATAACCAAAGCAATTACAATAATACAATGTTTAAAAAACTGGGTGTTTTGAACGTTTCTAGAACATTCAAAACAACAACCAAAATTTTCCACCTTATGTTACTTAATGGAAGCGTTAGGGAGACTTTCTACTAACAACGTTAGAATAGTGTTTTTGATATATATGATTTGTAACCTTAAAACATGTCTAACTAACATTACTGCAAGAACGGTTTTGATAATGTGATAATGAGAGAACGTTTACAGAACATCAGCCAGCATTCTGAAAACGTTCCCTGTTATCTGGGTAGCAGTCTATTCTTCTTAAGCAGCAGCTTTCATAACACAACATCATTCTGTCATGCCCTGTTTCCCCATCTGAATGTTTGTTTGTGTATAAACCACTTTGTTTTTGTTTAGTTTGTTAGTCATGATGTTGCCCTAGTGACGGATTGTGTGTTAATTCGAAGTCCAGTGATATTATTTTATATTAGCAGAGTTTGCCTGTCACCTAAACCCGTTTCTCTGTGCTGCAGTCTTTCAGTGCCTCTGGATTCTCATAATGAGGTTTAGTACAGTACTCACAGTTAGTACAGCAAACTGTGTATTCTGTGGTGATTTTCTATTTGAAGACAGCCTACAGCGGTCACTGACTAGTGTGTGGATCTGGGTGTCTGTTAGTGCAGGTGTGATCACTTGAGCTGGACCCTGGAAGGAAGTGTTTAATTGTACAGGAAATCTGCTTTGTTTAGATAAAAGCATACAGGCATCTTTGGGTCAACCGCCCCCTCCACAACAAGTACCGGCCCAGACACCAACAAATGCACCTCTTACTGTTTGATGTGGCTAATTCTGTACACCAAAGCCACTGCGATAAAGTCCAGTAGATGCCACAGAAAGGTGAGAAAAACAGACTTCATACATCCATTGTCTCTGTTACTCTGTTTTCATTCTTGACCTTTAATGACAAGCCAAAGACATTTTCAAAGTTACTCAAAGAACAGCGGAGACTGAAACATGATAGATCTATAGTGTTATTTCATAAATTGGCATCAATATACTCAAATAACCTTTCAAATCATTTTTAGGATCAATTAGTTGATTAAACTGTGTCAATTAAAGACAGACACAATGCTTACTCAACTGATAGGGAACATTCTCATAACATTGGCTAACGTTCCCTAACTGTTCTCTCAAAGTTATCAAAAAAGTTTTTGCAGTAACATTAGTAGAATGTTTTTATACTTTTTAAATGGTTTTATCATGTCCAACAAAGTTATTCTTAAGTTGTTGGTGGACCGTTTAAAAAAAGGCTACAGAATAAAATGTTTTAAATAACGTTCTAATAAGTAAGCAATATATTTCAAAACAAGATTTGTAATGTTTTTGTTACTCAATGGAAACATTATGGGGACGTTCTTAAAACCTATGATCGTTAATAAACAAAAACAACAGAATCTCCTAGCTTAAATCTGTGGCTTTGGATCCATCCCTCTGTGTCCATATCACGTGTGTTTAGATCAAACTCATCTATAATCAGTTCTTAGTTCTTTGTACCATAACCTGCTGGTGGATATTTTGCTCTTAAGTAAAAGTTATGAGAAAAATGAGGAATTGGGAATAAGAAGTGAGAAGGTTGGATGTTCCTCTGCTGGTCCGGTCTGAAGCCTGTTTTGTGTCATTGTGAAAGACGAGGAGGCCACCAAAACCTCTCACATGCAGACAGGAAATAAAGGGCAGCCTGTGGCAGGTCCACTCCATACAGTTAGAAAACCTTTTATATTCCCCACACATGCGCTGAGAATGTATGTGTTTCTAGGCATCCATATCCACACAACATACACATATAAACAAGACCCTGAATGACATACCGATTCTGTGATTTGAGATCAGTGAGGTTGAGCCCAAAGAATAATTACAGGAAAAACTCTTACTCTGTGGACATTAAAAAAACATGATAAAATCTGGAGCAGAACCCTTAAGGTGCTAGACTGCATGACGGAATTAAGGAAGTGTCAAGTTCCCCTAAAGAATTCTGTGATTTAAAATTATATTTCTAGTTCCATTTCTAAAAGATTTAAATTCTATTTAATTAAAACAATTTAAATTAAAACTTTTATAGCAACTAGACCTTAAAAACTTGAACAAAGCAATTGCTTTTATTATGAAAAATAAGACAATTGTCGTCACACCAGCAGTACTGTATGCTATTAATATAATTATACATTGGTTTTCCCCGGAACACTGATGCAATATTACACAAATGGAAACCAATTTGTTTGATAAAATATTTGTATTAGGCTTTTTTGTGTTGACTTTTCCCACAATCACATGAATGAGCGTTGAATGAGCGTTGAATGAGCGTCTATAACATAAGACACGTGACCTTTACATACAACATGAGTGATAGTTTAATCTTTGGTTATATAAGTTCTTTCAAATGCAGCGAATTGTTCATTTAGGTAGAAAAATAGAACTATGTGGTGGACGTTATGAGTATTAATAAACCGTCAAATAATATATTGCGCAAAATTTAAGGTGTATTGTCCGTCCGTTGTTTGTTTGACATGAGGTGGTCTGTGTGATCTGACAGCGGGTCTTCGTGTAGGATCTTGATGTCCACATGAGCATGTGGACATCAATCTGGCGAAACTTTAGCAGAGGCATGCCATTATTTAACAAGAGGGGTGCAACATGTTCTTTTGCAATCCACCACAGGGCTTCCTGTTTTTCATAAAAGCTCAGGGTAAACTGCCCTGCAGAGGAGAACAGAGTATATGGGGTCATCATGGCTTGCTCATCTCTTTGATGGGTTTTGAACCATCCATCATATGATGCTGAATGCAAGATCACCATTGTACATCACACTAGATACAGTTCATCACATCACACTCTGCCTTAATTGCCAATAATACTCATGCCATTTCTCTTTAGCAAACCTTCCAGCTAACAGGGAACGTTCTCAGCATGTTGGCTAATGTTCATCAAAGGTTCTCTCAAAGCTATCAAAAGCATTCTTGCAGTAACATTAGTAGAAGTTTTTTTGACGTTATGTCTCATATCAAAAACGTTATTCTTAAATTGTTAGTGGAATGTTTTAAAAATAAACAGTATACAAAAAATGGTTGGATAATATCCTTTAACCAAGCAGTAACGTTAATACAACGTCTGATGCCAATCTCAGTCCTCTAAGACATATAAGATATAAACCAGTGGGCTTTTGGTTATCATCATAGCCCTTCTCTGAATCAGAGTATAGAGCTTCATTCTTGTTGTTTCTGTACAGAACTATAATATTATTCTTAAAGATATTTGTTGTGGTCAATCAAAATGACCAGTAATGCCACAGATGTTTATAGAAGTCAAAATGTGAGTAACTAACTGAACTACTGTGTAAAAATGCTTATTATTGTTGTATTGTCGCATTTAAAACATTGCCTGGTTGACTTTTCAAGTGCAAAACATGTTCATGTGAATTGTTGCGAGATATTGAGGATATGACACAAGCACAATTGTACTAAACAGCATTCACACCCCGTGATAAGGGTACTGGCCACAATCTGCTGCTCACATGAAATGCGATAGTGTTTATCGGCCTACCTTACGAAAAATAGCATTTCGTATTTTCACGCACAGCACTTTATTGATGTTTGTTTGTTTAGTTCCATGTTTGTTTAGTTCTGCATCTCTATGTATGCCTCTTTAGTCATGAACCCATCACAACCCAGTACCCTCTACCCCCCTCTTTTAAAAAATAATGCAAAAGTGCATGTGTGGCTTATAAATGCATATGCCATTTTTTGTGTGTGATTTGCATTGTTCATAGCACCGCTCAGCTAACAGGGAACGTTGGCTAACATTCTGTAAAAGTTCTCTTAGTTATCAAAAACATTATATATATATATATATTCTATTGTTATATAACATATATCAAAAACATTATTTTTAAGTTGTTAATGGAACATTTAAAAACATTGCAGACTTATAACTAAGCAGTAGATGTAATGTCTAAAAAAAACGATGTTTTGAATGTTTTTATAACTTTCAAAATATCATTTAATGTTTTTATAACATAATGGAAATGTTACAGAAAATACACTCAAGACCCCGATGTGCTGCTGTCAGTTGCGTTTCTGATTGTTTTGGGGCATTTGCGTGTCTTTTTCAAAGCGTATATAGTAATGTATCGCACATACTATATATGTACATAACTGGGTTAGGCAGCTATATTTCTGTGTGGACTCAGCTACTGTCTGCATGAGGTTTGAAGGTCTCAGCTGAAGATCTTCGCAGGCCATTCACTCGCGCTCTGCACAGGAACTGAATCTGAAAGAAATCTCCTGCTTCTGCTTTTTACTTTGATACCCAGAGTCTGTTGCTTTATTTGTGTGGCTCTGTGTGAGGGTGTTGTTTTAAGGCAACAGGTTTGCTTCAAGTCAGACATGTAAGGCCTTGCAGAGCGGCGAGGCTAAAGGAGATCTGAAAACAACGAAGAGATTATCAACCAAAAGACGAGACTGATAATACACCACTGATAACAATGAGCTCTGTTGTCTTATGCAGGTCTTTGTAGTTCCCTGTCCTATAATATTCACATCTGAGCTTCATTGTTGAATTTCAAATGAAGGGACTTCACTGTATATTTCTGTACTAGCTGCATACAAGATTAGCCTGGCGGAAACTCGCAAACGATTCTGTTACGTTTATAGGTCATAATCTACGTCCATGGCTGTATGCCGTCACCCCTTCACCCTTTGTCCTTATTCAGATCGGTGAAATTGAGAAGTGAAATTTGTCTTACTTTCTGCCTGTTTTTTTTAATCAGGAATATGATAAGACCTTGTCTAAGCATGTTGTAAAAGACCGTAACGCGTTCAGTAAGTGTTACGGTAACCAGCGCTATTCCAGTAACCAGTTTTCAATAGAGAAAAAATTCAAAGTTTCCTACAATTCTATTTAGTGAAAACTGCACATGCAGCTTAGCACTTGTGAATGAGAAACAGGCTTGTGATGAGTCAGGAACTTTATATATGTATGTAATGGGACTGTAGAGTATAGACTGCACAGGTTTAAGTAACACAATCACAGATTTCCTGCAGTTGCACAATTCTAAGGCTGGCAGGGCCAATGAGGCAAGAGCTAAAGCAGATGATGGTGAGCGAGTGCTGTGTAGGTGGAATGGGCCTTTAGCTAAACATAGTGAAATGTCTAAAATTCTAATGAAGAGTCACCCGGAATTTGGTGAATAAGCCACATTATACAAATTCCAGCTACAGGAATAGATACAGTTAAAAGAATCCAAAGCACAAGAAGTTTTTACTATAAATGTATATATATATATATATATATATATACATACAATATATATATGTGATAGACACAGACATATACTGTATAACTGTGTAACAGTACAAATGTACAATATTACAATGCAACAAAAAACATTGCACGCACTTCTTAAAAAAACGCTGGAGAAAACCAGCGAAGACCGCTTGAAACAGCTGTAACACATGTAGTGTGTATTAATACGTAGGGAAAACAGCCAAAGTCATCAGTTTTGGCTGCATGTGCAGGCAGCTGTGTGTGCAGCAGGGCCACAGTGAGTTCTGTGGTCTGGACAGCTTGAATTGTGGCGAAACGGAGAAAATACAAAAGCAGTTTAAAAAACTTCAGCCGTTTGTTTGCAGACGCAGGTCAAGGTTTACGAAACAGCATGTGAAGCTGTTTTATCTTGTTTAATTCTTGCCTAATGACCCAAACTATTAACATTTTTCCTTGGTATTTACATCACAAGCTTAAGCAATGCAGATATGTAGTACTATCTAGTCTGAACACAGTTATTATACGAAAAAGAGGCCAAATCTGTAAATCTCCAAATGACTGTTTAAAAGGAGACAGTTAACCAATGCTGGTTACTGAATTCAACTCGAGAATAACAAACAGCTTCATTTAACTTGTGTGTCTAAAGGTCTGTGTGATGACAATGGCTTGTTAGTCATCTGACAGTTCCTACAGTTCAGGATTTCAGTGTCTCCGGTAATTTCTGAGCCGGCAGGATAAGTTGACAGGACAATCGTGTTTATGTGAAAATGATGGGCAAAACTGGCCTCCCTCTTACAAAAAATTACCATGGTAACCACAGTTAGGTTAAACTACTGTAGTAACTACCAGTAGGTGACTTGTTTCTAGGGTAAAACAATCGTAAAGAATTGTCATAAAGCTTCAAAATGTATTTTTTATTACAGTGTCGGCTAATATCAATTCAATATCATGCGATTTTAGTGTGCCATTTATTCTGAGGGGCATAAACGATGTATTCTAATCACAAGGTACCTCTGATATAAAAAGGACTGTGCGCACACACACAAACACATGTACAGACACAATCAAACAATCTCTGATATATTTATAAAATCTTTATCTTTCAGCTGCAGCTGCAGCTTTGAGATAAGTTAGACATGTGGTTCAGTAGATGAGGACATATGCAAAATGGCATTTCTTAGGAAATCCATCTGAACACTGTTAATATCTTAAAAACATTCACTGTACAGCAACGCAGCTTGAAAATAATTGTGTATGTACACGTACATGCCGCTCAGTATACAAATTCAGCTCGAATGCAACAGTTTGACAGACAGGAAGCGGACGGATAATATTGATTACTAAATAAGCCCAAGACCTTATTGTTTAATTTCTGTCATTTATTCAGCACTGAACACTGTTCTCTGTAAACGATTGTCACGATATTGTCAATTACATGCCCATCAGAAAGACTGCAAGACAGAAGGTTCGAGACAGGTGGAAAGGTTGATAAAGACAGAAGGTTCTGTCCTCCTCTCAGACAGGATACTGTATCTTCTGTCCCAGCATGGACTCAACACAATCAGACCTCTCATCTGTTTGTAGCCTCTCCACCTAGCAGCAAGATGGGGTCGATGCTCAGGCTCCAAAATGTAAACATCTAAAGTTCCATCTAAAGTTCTAATTTGTTTATTTTTATTTGTGTATTTGTGACTTATTTACTTTTTATGATCATAAAAATATAATTAATGATATTGATATATAATGATAGCACTCTCAAATGTATAATAAAAGTACAATTAAATACGTTAATAATATACGTGTGGAATTGATATGGATCTTGATTCATACAAGTGTAAGAATCTCTTTTTTTTCACAAAAAACAGGAACAGAACATCTCCTCCGATTAAAATCTTAAATGACATTTTTCATCAGTTAAAGGCATATCTTAAAAAATATTGAGGTAAACGTTGTGCTTCGAATTCTTAAACTGGCACGACTTCTATATTAGTATTTTCATTCAGCGTGAAAGATTTTCTATAGAATATGAAGCACCAGTGAGGTGGACAAGAAGCAAACTGGTCAGCTGAGCCATCTCTGATTGGCCATTGGGGGAGGTGACACTTCACGCCTATTCTAACTGCAAAGATAAAATCCCCACCTGCCATTACCCTAAAATCAGGAACCTCCAGCGGCGCGCACACACACACACACACACACTTACCCACACACCCTAAAATAAAGAAGTAACAAACAGAAACCTCTGTCCCTTTGCTACGGCCACCGTTAGGGTAGCTTACCCTTCACTGTGCGTCTCTAGCTGGCTTCTGTCGCGGGAGGTCAGAGGGCCCCCCTTGATAAGGTGTGCGAGTTAGATCTTTGGTTTCATTTGGTAAGAGGAAATTTTCACAGAGTTGAGCAATGGTACGGGGACAGTTTTAAAAACCCTTGCGAACGCTTCAGAGCCGCTGTGTGTGTGTCAGGCGGCGAGGAACCCATGCTGCACCCGTACAGAATGGAGGGGTACATCATCCCACCCGTGAGTATTTTATGTCCTCTGTTATAGATGTGTAAAGCTATACGGCGCGGCTGTTATTATTTCTCTGCCATTACTGCCACTCATCATTGTGAACTGTCCAATCAGACACCTGGATCTGTTGGTAACATTAGTCGGGGCATTCTTATGGTGTTTATGGTTTTGGCCTGTTTCATTTTGAGGACGACTGTACATTCTGTTGTTTGCGCTTGTTTCTGGAATATAAAACACAGTTAGCATGCTGTTAGTGTTGGCACACGTACGTTGTCGTGTCCACGATTTCAAAATTCAGATGTGTAGGGGCATCTAAACATCTCGCTGTTTGTGTGTAGAGGATCAGTTAGAACCATTTAGACAGTTTAACTAATTTGAGACTGGATACTATAATGAGAATGCTAATAAATGAATGACCTAATTTAATTATAGCTAACATGGACAGGCTAACGTGTAATGGGATGGAGTTACATCATAGAGCAATTAAAAAATAAAATGTTCTACAAAATGTATAACAGTCATAATTTCTATATAGAGAGAGGAGAGTAGAGACAGAGTAACCTGGCATGGCTGGATGTCACAGACAGCATCTGTACGTAAAGATTACTGGGCAGTTTTAACCAAAGATGCAAGGCTTTCCCATATGGTACAATTACAATGTATTTGTAGTGCTGTCGTTGGCTCCAGTCATTCAAAATTGTCACTCTTTGTCTTTCATCTGTTTGATTAGCAGCAAACAGAGGAAATGTTTGAGTCAGACCTGTATCGTCCACCAATGGAATACCAATACATCATTGATGAGGGTCAAAACGGTGAGTTGTTATATTGTCAATTCTTCTTCATTAACCAAAAACGGTTGGTAACAAATTATTTTACAGTGTCTTTGTTACACACGTACTTTCTAGAGTAAATGGATAATTGTATGCAGCTTACCCTAAACCGACCACTAATCCTTAACCTATAGTGAAAACATGGTAAATAACATTACTCAATATTAAATGTATATTTACACTGTAACGTGGACCCCTTCAAATAAAGTGTAACAAAGTGTAACTAACTTTTTCTAGCTATTCTCTCCCTTTCTGCACCAATTAAAACACTTTGACTAAATGACGATTGCTAGCCTTGAAATAAACACGTTTCTTACAAACCAATTCCCTGCCAAAACAGTTTAGCGTGACAATACCCAAAGAGGCCCATCTAGTCATCTTGTTACAGTGAGCTAACGGATTAAAATCACACCTAGGGCAGCTGGGTCTGAGCTGCTAGGGGACGTTAGGGGAGCGAGTGTGTGGAACCGGCCGAGTGACCTAGCACAAAGCAGGAAACAGATGCCTTGTTCTGACAGGCAAGAAAACTACAGAGGTAGAACGACAAATGTCCCCAAGGGTTCTATCCAAAATGAGCCAATATAGCGCAATTATTATCAAACCGCCTAAAATAGAAGCTGTTGCAGTGCGTAAACATAAGCAGCAGTTTCTGTTTTTGAGGCTGATGATGGTGACATGTATTGTTAACGTACATTACCATACGAATCTCTTAATGAATCAGTTTAAGGTGATCATTATGTAAACCTTTGTATTATTTAGTCACTGCTGTTGTTGGAGAGCTGTGTGCTATTTTTTGAAAAAGTTAAACTAAAAACGATATTTAGTGTCATTATACAGCAGACTAAACATTCTGTGCTTTTTTTTTACATCCCTAATATGGCTCATATATGAAATGTATGTTTTGGCTGAAAATATTATAAACACAAAGTACGTTTTAATTTTTGCATAAACAATTTTCGTGAAATTGCATCGCCATTAATGACCTTTATAAATAACAGAATTGAATTCAGTGGGAAGTAACAGGTGTGATAAAACTCGAGACGCTCTGTTAAATAAAACTTTATTGAGCAATGGAGCTTTCACCTACGATCACATTAACAAACTGAACACATGCATGAAGCTACTCAAAGGAAACGATGGTGTGAACAGGAAATGGGGGAAACATGTAGTACAAATGTGTACAGTGAGAAAGTAAACAATTCCGGTCATACAACTGAACTGAGGGCCAAAATAACCAGTCATGGCTGATTAGTAGCTGCTGATACCAGCAGTGTGATATTTGTTTTGGATGTTAAAGATGCTTTCCACTGACCCCCACTGTCCCTGCCTAGGTCATGCCTGGGATTATAATCCTCATCCTGTTCATCCAGTGGATTTTGAGAACCTGCCCGAAAGCCATTTCACAGAGTTACAGAGTGTGCAGTCACTACATGTCTCCAACGTGCACCGTTTCACAGATGTGGAGTCTGGCCATTTTATCGACCCAGGCCTGACTGGGCATCACCTCCCCCTGCCCCCTCCACAGGTGAGACCACAGAGACATTCTCAACCGCTATAGAGTACCTACATCAGCTTTATGTTTGTGTGACCTCATTTTATTTGCTCTGACATCACCGACTTTAGCTTTAAATTTGCTTTGATCACATAAGTATCATTAATGAGGCCTTTGGAACAATTCTTTTTTGACAGTTAGTCCGGCTAACAGGGAATGTTCTCAGAACATCGGCTAACGCTCTTGAAAAGTTTTCTCCAGTTATCAAAAACGTTCTTGCAGTAACTTTCGTATGTTATTTTTAATATATCAAAACGTCTTAAGTCGGAATGTTTAAAAACATTACAGAATTAAAAACATTCAAAAAATGCTCTCATGACCAGACCATAGCGGCTAAATCTGGCTAAATCTGGTATCTTACTCGTGGTTTAAGTAATTTATCTGGCACTTTCGTGACAACAATGGGTGTGAACGCTGGCTAGGAGGCTGTAGAATGCATCTGTGCCCAAACTATTGCTCAACTCAGCCTTATCCTGTCCAAAACTCAACACTGTCATCATAACTGCAGTCTGCACACTCATCAACTGCCGTTACACAAACAAAACCACCCTTTATTGTGACACAAACAGACATTTACAAATATGAGCTTTCAAACAATAAGAGTTTAACTGGGTGTTAATCTGGTCATGCAAACACAAGGTGTTTTCTCAAAGCAAGAGAAACGGTACAATTCAAATCAACAGTACAGTTCAACCAAAAGCTGATAATCCAACAGATTGCCACCCCTTCTCTGATGGATGTGTGCGCAACCATCTCTAGAACCCACGAGATCAGCCAAATGCCATATACAATCACACCCAGAATTATACAGAACGCTCCTCTTCATACAAAACTGTGCAACACAGAAACTGTGTAAACATGAAATGGAACTAGAACAGAAATTAAACTAAAGATCCCAAACAATTTTAGATTGTAAAAACCTTTCCATTAAGTAACAAAAATGTTAAAAATTTCTTAAATGTTCAGAGAACTTTCATAGTTACATCCAGTTTTAATAATACGTTGTATTAATGTTATTGCTTGGTCATAAGAATGCTATTTAAACTTTTTTTTAAATTCTGTAATGTTTTTAAAACGCTCCACTAACTAACTCCACCAACTAAGAATAACGTTTTTGATACATACAATGTTAAAAATGTTCTACTTATGTTACTGCAACATTCCCCGTTAGCTGGGATACCATTACATTTATAAATTAATTCATACCTAATTAGCATTTTTAGACAGGTAATTAGCAATAACTTGGAAGGACTCTATTTGCTTGACCTTTTGTTGTACTTTTGTTTTTGCCCATGCTTTACCATAAACTGAAAACATGTCATAATGTACATTCTCTCTTGGGCTGTGAGAAAGACTGTGTGTGTGTGTGTGTGTGTATAATCATGGAGAACCAGTTTTACATTTCATATAGACAAGACAGTGATTCAATTCTTCCTCTTTGGTCGGACCTTGTCTTGAATCACTCTAGCCTTACATCCCTCAAAAAGAAACACCATTTTCTTCAAGCTGTCAGTCTACTACAATGTTAATGTGACACCAACGACTGTACTTACAATAAGTATTTTTATAACCATGGTAAATTCTATAAAAGGCCAGTTGAGGCCTTTAGCTGCTGTTGAACATTTAGCTGCTGTCACTGTGTGAATTTAACAGCAGTTATCTGTAGTCAATCTGTTGTCGTTTACACCCTCCATAACAGCTTTTTTTGCATCTAGGCCTTGCATGTACAAATATAACATATAAAGAGCAATGCTGTTTCTTTGGCGGAGCAGTTGAGTATCACTCCATATATGGTATGTTGAGAAATATTGAGGCCTAAAGGTAAACCATTAAGGGACTTAAAACCAGTAACAAAAGCACCAGAGACAGAAAAACAAACACTACATGTGATGCGCATGACGTAACATCAATGACGCACGACTGCTCCTAATAAACTCAAATGGCACAATTTCAAAACACTGTACGAGTATCATGTGTTTTAAGGGCCTCGGCTTTATACACAAATCATCAGACCCCACACGCAACTCTCATGTCACAAGAAACTGCCACCCCAGCACTGCGTGTGCGATTTTACTTCGAGTTGCGACCGTCTTTGACACTTTGGGTTTTGTGAGGCCTTTTTTGACTGTGAGGCAAGTGGTTTAACTGAAAATCTAACAAAACAAACACAAAACCATCTGCATAAAAATTACCTTTAATCTTTATTTGTATATAAAGCTATAGGTAGTCCTAACATATACAGTTCTCCTTATAGAGAACTACATGTATGTGAAAAGTGGTACTGTATATGTACTGTGTATTTATATAGGGGGAAACTATATATGTGAAAACTGGTACTGTATATTTATATAGGTAAAGCTTTACCCTAAAAACCAGTACTGTATATTTATATAGGCAGAACTACAGATGTGGAAACTGTCAATGTACATTTATATAGGGAACTATACATTTATATTGTTCTCCTGTGGCACTGAGCTGTTAAACATCTTTGATTTAAACTGGAATGTTTATACACATATAATGCGGTCTATAAAGTGATCAAATTCATCTTCACAGATGACCTATTTGCCCCGGCCAGTGTGTTACCCTCACAGTGTACAGCCCTCTCCTCTCCAGCGCAGCTCGGATGAGGATGACCCCGGCAGCCGAAGCCCTCCTTTAGAAGTGTCTGATGAGGAGTGCATGAGAGACCACATCACTTCAACAACAGGAGAACATGGTGAGGAAATGTCAAATATCTGTCTGTACCTCCTGAAGCCTCAAACCATCCGACATCTTTAATGATCATAACATTTCTGTCACAAACATAGTTCTATATTCCTACACTACTCCAAACCCTAATTCTACAATATGATTGGTTAAAATTATGTTCCAGGACCTTCCTGCTTTCGTGCTTAACAAAAATCAGTTATTGAACAAATACACGACAGTGTTCAACACCGTCTTCTTATCTTACCCTGATTCACAACAGTAAGTTTATAATAATGATTTATAATTGGAGCAGCCGCTGGGTCTGATTTCCCAGGAAATGCCAGTTTGGCCCAACATACTTAATGAAATGTGCGAAAAGTCACCTGCAATTCTACGTCGCAAACAGAGAGGGCAGTAGAGAGGCAAAATGTATGCATTGCAGATTGAATGAACATTCTAATACTATAACGACACTTAGACTTGTGTATGGTATATGCACACTTCTGACTGCAAGTGTTAGAATAAACTTATTTTATTTGCTTTGTTTTCAAGGTAACAAGAAGAAAATTCGCTTGTATCAGTTCCTGCTGGACCTTCTGCGAAATGGGGACATGAAGGACAGCATCTGGTGGGTGGACAGAGATAAAGGAACATTTCAGTTCTCCTCCAAGCACAAAGAAGCTTTAGCGCATCGTTGGGGCGTACAGAAGGGAAACCGCAAGAAGATGACCTACCAGAAGATGGCAAGAGCACTGAGGAACTACGGCAAGACGGGAGAGGTCAAAAAGATCAAGAAGAAACTCACCTACCAGTTCAGTGGAGAGATTCTTGGGAAGAGCCACACAGAAAGAAAGCTATACATGTAAACATGAGATGGGGGGAAAAAGACAACCAGAGAACCTGTTTTCCTCAACAAAAGACTTATCTGGACATAAATTATAAGTGCTTTAACCGTATGGCTGAAACTTATATTCCATTCTTTGTTATTTTTCACCTTTGCATTAATCAAATAAACTATTAGTTCTTTTAAAACTTTTAATAGCTTTTGTGCTGCAGGACCAACGTTTAACACAGAATTTGTATATTGTACATACTGGAAAGATAAATTAAAATGAGCAGACAAAATGACACGGGGCTAAATAATAAAAGCTATAATCTATATATAGATAATACAAGCTATTCTCAAGTAGGGACAGTTACAGACTCCATCATCATGCATGATGGAAAAAAAAAAATCACAAAAATACAAAAAGCAGAAGTGAAAACCAATGACACAGACTCACACAGCACGGAAAACTCTGTCACGACTGCACACGCGCGCACACACACACACACACACGGAACAGCGTCACACTCTCTGCTCATTTTTGTACTGTTTCACTTGAAATCACACTCCATCTGAAGAGAAACCATTACAGACACTAGACAAAAACATTCATTCTAAACTGGGTGATCAGCTGAAACTATCTGTTCACAAGTCGTATAATATTTCTGGGTCATTGCTCATAAATATAATGACTCATTGCAATTATTTAAATACGATATAACCTTGCGGAAGGAAAAAAAAGGAAAACAATAGGAATACAATCCTAAGAACTGTGTGAAAATTGGACTAAAAATATAACAATGTTGATCCTAACATATTAACATATTACCCTGGATTATATGAGAACCTGCTCAAAACCATTAAAGTCAGTACAACTCTTACACAAAAACCCCACCGGTAAAAGCAAAATAACACAGCGCCCCCTGTCAGCACGAGTGAGGAAGTGCTTAAAAACAATATTTCAGTTTATTTTAAAAAAGAGGCCATTAAAAGTTCAAAGACCGTGTGTACATTTACTCAGTAAATAAGCACATGAAAATAAACGCGTCTGGTAACACAGATCTTGTGATTTCTTCCCTTTTAGTCTTTATCTGTGCAGCCTCTTTAAAATGATTTCTCACGCCATATACGCAAGAATCAGAGAGTCTGAAAGCTATTTTACACAAATGCACCAACAGAGTCTCCGTTTTCCTGATCAGTATGGAAGAGCCGACGTACATTTTGTGGAATGAAAGCATCCAATCAGGAGTTCCTCTGTACGCTGGAGGGCTTGACGAGAGGCACATACCACTGTGGGTAAAACAGTGCGATCATTATGAAACACTTCATGATTCGTAACATCACACGTTCACTCAGCTTTTGTTATACAAACAGCAACAGTTGTGCAGAACATGCAGCAGTAGTGGCTCTTGTACCTCTTCAGTCATTCCGGCTATCTTCCTTCCTTCCGTGTTAAACGGAGGCTTCAAAAACCCTTTGAAGTGTAATTTCACCAAGTCGTGGAAGGTTTTCAGAGAATCCTACGACACATTGACAAATCAACACTCAAGCTAAGAGAAAGCCTAAAAAGTCACAAAGCTGCTGTTCAAAAATCTCAAAGCATCACATATTCCTGAAGCGCAACTGGTAGAGCATTGCGCTAGCAGCGCAAAAAACGCTGTGGGTTCGATTCCCAGGGTACACACGCACTGATAAAGTGTACAGTTACACTGTAAATCGCTTATAAATAAAAGCATCTACCAAATGCATAAATGTAAACGTGATTTTACATGAACAGTAATCATTCCTTACAGAAAAACTCCAACTATTTGATGAGTATTTAAATGTGCCTCTCCGTGGCAAATCTCTCTTACCCGTCGCTCTTCTGAGCAGATGTGTGTGAACCATCTCAGCCCTGCAGCCACGTGTGTGATCTCATCAGCATAAATCACCTCCAGCACCTTCACTGAGCTCGTGTCTCCCTGAGCAGCAAAGCGGGACAGCGTCTGAGGGTGTACATCCAAACCTCTACAGCAGAAATATTGACAAAACAAAACCACCTATTACCCATTACGAACCACCATACAGTGATGACGCACTTCCACAATGCGTATAAGCTAATAAGAAGCGTTTTTTTAGTGTCTTTACTTTTTAAAGATTTATTACATATTAATTACGTTTTGTAATATCACTGACATTACAACAACTGGTTCATGCTGTTGTAAGGAGAAATGTAATTGCGAGTTTTTTCTTTTGCTCCTGAAGCAAACAGCAAAATAAATATTTGCGACGGACTCCCATTAAACCGCCTATTGTAGGTTACCTTAATGATCCAAACCTGCAGATGTTAAAGGCTCTGAAAATGAGAGATATTTTTACAAGTCTCACCTGGCCTCATGGACCATGTGCACTATTGCCAGCCTTGCCAGAAGGTCGTGAGAAGTTTCTGTTGCCGACTGCCATAAACCTTTTAGAAAAGAAAGAAGATACTGAGCTTCCATTATCACCCACATTCACTGAAAGCAGCAAAGAAAAGCACATGACAATACACACCGTTGTGTACTGGCAAAGCACCAAAATAGCTGCCAAGTTCCGTAATCCTTTGCTCTAGTAACTGATAATGCTGCGGGAGAAAGTGATGTCAGATCAATGGAGATCACCAACACTCTTAGAGAACCTTTGATGAAACAAATGTTCTACAGAGGTTAAAGGTTCTTTATGGAACCATATAGTCAAAAATGGTTCTTTTATGGCATGGTAAAGCACCTTTTTAACAGTTATGTTAGCATTTAGGCTAAATTTATGTAAGATTTGTAAGAAAAACAAACCTTGGCTTCATCTCCTGCTACTTTGACAAAGTCATCAAAGAACTGGCGGGGCAGTGGTTCTCCAGTGCTCAATCTAAATGTGGAGAACCTTGCTATCACATCCCAGGAGAGGTCTATTGCCCATTGCTCTATATTAGCAAGTGAGTGTAGTAAGGCTATTCTACTTGCCTGATAAACAAAAGCAAAGCAATAAGCAAACGCCTTTACTTACAATACAAAAGCTATTTCACAGTAACATTTTCTGCTAAAAGGAAACAACAATATTACCAATGTGCCACCTTTGCCCCGTTTGATTCTCCCAGGCTCCAGAACTTTTAGGTTGTCTTTCCTGCTCGGCTGTGCCGGAGGTTTGACCTCCCCAATCTCTGTTATTTGTCCCCTGTTCCATTTCTCTTGCACCATCTTGGTCAGGGAAACCTAGACATCGCAATAAAACAAGAAGTTCGGTGATGTAAATGAAAGTTTATTTGATCAGGGCTGAGCACGCACAGAGATTCTTTGATATTACAACTATGCAATCGCCACTTTAAGCCTGTGTTTCGAAACACTCTGTAGTTCTGTTCTATGTTACAGAGCCTCTCCTAGGAGGGAACGCATACAACAACATGAAGAGATTTCCTGTAGCTCAATTGGCAGAGCATGGCGTCAAGGTGTTGCGTAAAATGAAAGGATTTCCTAACCTTTTCCTGTGGGTCTGCGGTGAGAAGGATTCTGGCGGCCCACACGCAAAGCATGTTTTCAGAGGGTACATTTATTTCCACCGGTAAGTTGTCTGCAAGGAATACAACACAACCATGTACAGTAACAGGTCATATTCACAATTTCCATTCACTGTATGTTCCATATCGCTGCTCACCTTGGTGGGTTATATTGGTCACGGGTACAGGACAAAGAGACAGTGTGCTCTGAGTGTTTACATATACTTTACCATCCACTACTCGAACATCGTACACTTGGTTCTGGTGACAACAACAATGACACAGCAAGCATGCTGGCAATTCAATTCTTTTACGTTAACATGGATCATTATACTATAGCAACTTGCCTGTAGCCCAGTGGAGGAGGAGCCTGTTTCAAGGCTGAAATCAAAGTAATGCCATGGGCAAATCAATGCCAGCTTCCCATTGCCCAGATCCTCAATATCACCTTGCTCAAGTGGACCCCCTGTTAAACAATATACTGCTATATAAATAAGTGAGCCAGTTGATGGTCAGAGATGAAATCAGACCTAAAATTAATATGAGTGGGGTAACATTAACCACATCTCTAAAATCATCCCACACACGGTGAAGTTACAGTATTAAATGTTTAACGTTTTGCAGTTGCAAAGTCACTGTATCTGGTGTAGCTTGGTAATCATGTATAAATAGTAAGACCGCCTCCACGTCATGGCTAAATAATTAATCTTTTACCACATGCAAAAAAAAGAGACATTTCTTACTAAATATCCCTATATTTTTATACATTTATATATGTCCAGAACTGACCTTCATGTGGGCAGGATGAATCCATGGCCCAGAATTTGTCATCCTCTGTATGTATCAGAACTAGATGCTCTCCATCGTTTGAGTAGAGTCTTGAAAAGAAAAAGCAGAGATTTGCTGCAAAATATCCATATTGTTTTACTTTTAATACTTAATGTGGGGTCCAAAACTAGTAAAGCCCTCTGCTTAGCATTTTTAATATGTTATTGCTCCAAAGTGCATCTTATGTGCGCCAATGGATGCATGCACTCAGAACCAAGAAGCAGAGAATCTCCTGGGCTCTTTGATGTGGGGCCACTTGTCCTTAAACTGACAGGTGTATGGGGGCCTGGGCCCTCTCTTATAATTTGTACCAAGCACTTTGAATTCCAGTATAGGCTTTGGTTAAGGTTAACTAATTTTTATTTAAACATTTATGTCAAAAAACTACATATTAAAATATATTTTAATACGCATATTTTTTACTATTGCACTGTAGATTACATAATGCAATTAATAAAATAAAACATTTTAAATAACGTACATACATTTTAAATATATATCATATTAAATACATAAATCTTTCAAACATGCATCACTTTGATGAAATGATCCCCGTATAGCAGTTCAGTCTCAAATCTGTGTCTGTGCATTTATAAAATAACAGGATCTTACTTCGTGCATGGTGACTTAAAATTAGATTTGTCTCCCACACACTGCCAGTTTCCAGCTTTGACAATATCTTTAAGCGCATCCACTAAATCCTTTTCGAAGTGATCCATTCAGTATCTCCTCAATCAGAATCACTTACATTAAAATTCTGCATCCATGTGGCTACTGAAAACAGTGAAAATGCGTTAAGAGTTCAATATGCTTCCGGCGTCCGCTTCTGATTTCAAAATAAAAGTTTAAGCGTCTTTTTATCTTAGGTTTAGTGGGTTGTAGAAGCTCTGCTTTGCGCTTCAAATAATGACACAATGGCATTTGATCATAAGCAAAATACTCCACGATCCCAATGAAAAACTTTAACTTGGTCTTTAATGCCACAGAGACCTGCTTGATTCTGTGGGACCGCCTAGTGAAAGTAAATGAACGCGCATGCGCCGTTCCAATGCGTCCAGTTTTGGAGCTCTCGCTGTAACACCTTTGTAAATGACAATAACATGCCTGTTTAGTTTAGGTTACAGCACCAGTAGATAATCATGCCTATTTCTTGTTCAGCAGTTGATTGCTCTAACCGGTTTGTCAAGGGATCAAAGATCCGATTCTATAGGTAAGAATCGGATCAGGGAAGGTCAATTTAGGAAGACGCGGGATGTTAGTGTACATAACTAAGGCTACGTTATATAGCAGCCGCTTTTTGCGGTGTGTCGTTTTTATGTTGGTTGATGCTTTTCAATGGGTTGTAATAATAAAGGCTAGTCAGTTGAAAAATATGAAAACCAAACTCCTTTAAATGTGTTAATAATTCAATATTATTTTTGTGACAGCCGCGTGTAACAGTTTGTCACAACTAATATGATTGGTGGAGAGGAGAGCAATTTCTAAATGCTTAAATGGCTAAAATTATGAAACAATACTAAAAGAATAATAGATAGATAGATTTGGCCGAAATTGATAAGTGTTTAAAGGAGGTTGTAGCCTTTTACTGTCTATCGTGCAGGTTTCCAATCAGCAAGCCTCAGCTGTCCGAGCAGTGGGTACGAAGCCTCGGAAGAAAGAACTTCATTCCCACCCAGAACTCCTGTTTGTGCTCCGAGCATTTTCAGCCGGACTGTTTCCGTGACTACAATGGAAAACTGTTTCTTAGAGAGGATGCTGTGCCTACTATATTTACAAGCTCTGGGGGAGATGCTACTAAGGTGTGTTCTCGTTGTCTAATTCATCCATGTGTCTCGAAAATAACAATGTATTTAACTGATTCTAAAAGTTATTTAGTCTCTTTATTTGTTTATCCAAAGTTGTTTCCTTGTTTACAGATTGAGTTACGAAGAAATCGTGGAGGAATAGTGACAAAGGAGGCAACCGAATCTAGTCGGCTTAATATGGTCTCTGATAAAGACGGAGCCAAACAAATCAAGGATAGAAGACAACCTATAAGAGACTCCAGTATGAAGGTAACACACAGAACAGGGCGTTGCTCATTTTCATATAGAGAAACATACAGTTCTGGGCCTTGTACATTAAAAATGAATTGTTTTGGCTTGGACTGTATTAAACCGGTTCAGAGTTTCTTGGCCACTAGAAGTGTTAAAGCTACGAATGCAGCGATTTCGCTACGGATGCAAGTAGATGGCTTTAAATTTGATTTTATTACAGGGCAGAAGCTTAAATGAGAGAAGACAAGCAGGTGTAAAGCTGCCATCAGGTGACAGGTACGTACTCTACATTCTCATGAGCAGACCCACGTGGACTCAGACTCGCGATTCAGACTCTCCTGCTAACGACACCTTTGCAGATTTTCTCTGACATGGAACATCCATCAGTCACAAAATTCTATACATCTTCCTTCTACACCTTCTACTATTTCTATTTAATAACAATGTAAGACAATTTAGCTGTACTTTGTGTTGACTGGGTGACTGTCCATTGTAGTTTGAAGCCTCAGTCTGAGACAGCTGGGATAAGCTTCAGCGCCCCTTCACCCCCACACATGTATATAAGCCGTATAAATAGATTTGGATGACTTGCTTTTACATGACAGTAGTACTGCCAACTTCATGTAGCATTTTTATGTTTAAATCCATTGAAAATATTTTAAGAGACAATTTACCCAAATATACAAATTTGCTGTTTATTTCTCACCCTCAGGCCATCCAGAGTGTTGCTCCTACACCTTGGTTGGCCTAAGAGTAAATAGATTAATGACAAATTGGCATTTTTAGGTGAACTGTCCCTTTAAGTCAGTGTAGTAAATGTTGTGACTTGCAGTTGTATTACGTGCATGAAGTAAATGCTTGTTAGAAGCAATTTAATGGCAGAAAAACAGCTGTACTGTAAAGGGGAAATATGTCATGCTAAAGTAATTTCCCCATTTGCAGCTTATTATGCAGAGGCAACCATACACAATCCATTGGTACGGTGACCTCCCCAAAGTTTGTAAACATTGTCGCTCTGTAGTGCTGACAAAACATGGCTCTCTTGAAGATTCCCAATCAGTTCAACCAGTTACGTAAGTTGGGGAAGGGTCTAACTGATTGACGACCAAAAAGGAAATACATTTCGTTTAGGAAATACATTTCGTTCAGTTCCACTCGATGATGCTAGAACCACAGAAATTACACATTTCACCATTAAACAGTCACGAAAACTGAAACGGAAGTGTTAAATTAATCATCCTTGCCTGTCTTTATGCAGGCAGCCCCTGTCTGTCAAGAGTAAGGTGTATGACAGCAAAGGCCTGCTGGTCTCATGCGAGAAGGATCTGTGTGACTGTCTGGATGTAGACTGCATGGGCTGCTTCTATCCCTGTCCCGAGTGCAGCTCACGGAAGTGCGGCGTGGAGTGCAGGTGTGACCGAAAATGGCTATACGAGCAGGTGGAAGTAGAGGGAGGAGAGATTATTCGTAACAAGTTTGCCAGTTAGCCAATCGGCTGAGAGACTGAGAAGACATCACTTCTGTTTCTGAGAACTGCCACTGACTGTGTGAACAGAAGTGTTATTTTAATTGATGTTAACATTTGTCATTTAATTGATAATTTATATGATATGTTTTTGAATGCTTGTGGCTTTCTTCTTGCCGTCACTGCTGTATTTACAGTTTTATCCTGTCCGGGGTTTTAAATTTGTTTGTCATAATATTGTCTTAATGTCTGATTTTCTACACAAAAATAAATGCAGAACATAAGTAGTGTATGGTGCTGATTTTGACTTTTTACATGATATGAATGTTTTAAAACGTGTAGCTACAGAAAAAAATGTACAAAGGTTATCTTGTGTAAAATACCAAGTGTACAAAACATGCAGAGACTGAAATCGTCCCTAAAATTAATAAACCTAATTTTTTGTTTACTATAAAAACCATGCATTATGTAGACATGCTATGATGAAATCAGGAAACCTGGTTTGTTTAAGGGTATTGTTTAAGATATTGTTTCAGATGTCTTTGTAATTACCTCAGTGTGCAGATTCGGGGGCACTTCACCTTGTGCTGCAGCTCTTTTATAAATGGAGATTTTTTAAGGTGAAGTCGCACAGTACTGATACAGTTTTTAATTATTACAGTGAATCTTGCTTCGGAATTTGAACATTTTTGGCAAAAAGATGAAAATGATATTTGACGCTTATAACAGTAAACAGTTTTTCTCAAGGCCTTGAGGGACATCCAAACACTCATCACAGCACTCAATCTGAAATATTATAATTGGGTTTAAAATATGCATACAGTTTCATTTCTTATTGATTACATGCATAAATCGTTCGTAATTCAATTGTTGAATTCTAAGAAACTGCAGATTATGTTTTAGTTTGTAGATGACTGTTTTAAGTCACAAATCTGGTTTCTATCACAAGTTCCTTTTATTACCATGTGAGTGTTAAAATCTTCCTGTGATGTAAAGTAACACATTTCACATATTTGTATGCAGGAGACGTCCCTGTTTTCTGAAAACTCTTTGATATTCATATTGATTCGCTGATTCCTAATTTATGTAAATCGAGGATGGTTTAGTGAGTTTGCTCAGCAAATCAGTGCGTTCTCGCAGAAACATTTTTACAGTCGATCTCAGAAGAACAATTATAAAAACACAATTCCGCAAGCAAAATTAACATGTGTCTGTGTGTATAAGCGCTTGAAAACAGATGGTTTATTAAAGGAAATGAGCTCTGCTTGCTTTACGTAAGAGCAGTTTAATGGTGTCGTTTGCGACTGATTAAAAGATTGAAAGCAGAACCTGCAGAAAATTCCAGAAACAACAGGACCAAACACTTCACAGATGACCTAATGAGAGCGCTGAGCCAAAGCCTAATGTTTTAAATTTCAAATTAAAAACAGCTAAATTATTTATTGGCTTTAACTGGTTATTGCTGAATATTACATTCACTGATAAATGACAAATAATGCATTTGATAATCAACTTTTCATTTTGGTTTTGTTTTGTAACTCCATTATGTAGAATATTAATCACTTTTGGTGGAAAACTGTTAATATTTAATTTTTTTGTTAATATTTAAAAGACTCGAATGGTTATGAGGGAGGGGTATTTGATTCGCCCGTCTTTATTTAATGTGCATTGCAGCTGGCTGTCTGGTGGCTGAGGGTCCCAGACGCTGTGATGTCACTGTTACATACAGCTGAGGGCCGCAGGGCAGGTGAAAACCAAGTCAGCCCGACAACCCGCCTTTGAATTCATGGGCCTCGTAGGGCCTGTTCTCTAAGTACCAGGTGTGCTGGTAGTACTGTACCATGGGGCTATGGTAAACTCTCTCCTGCCAACATGTCAAATATTAAAATCTGGTCCTAAAGATAATGAGAAAAGTCTTATAACTACACAAATAAATAAATAGAATAGAATAAAATGAAGCGCTACACTCTAATTTTAGTTCACATTATAGTTTGTCAAAAATGTACAAAGAAAATATATTATACATATAAAATATTCACATTCTCAGTTTTAATTCTGTCTCTTTTGAGTGTTCCTATAGTCCAGTTGGTGGAGCATTGTGTTAGCAGGTTGTGGGTTTTGTATTTCTAGGGAATACATACTGATAAAATGTATACCTTGAATTCACTGTAAGTCGCTTTGAATAAAAGCGTGGATAAAAGCGTCTTCCAAATGCATTCATGTAAATGTTATGAGAGTACCTGCGTTTTGCAGAGGCCAGCACAAGCAGTGGTGTTGTGATGCAGCTGCCTCATTCCTCATTCCTCTATTTCCACAGTCATGGAGATATTGGTGAGTCGACAGCTGGACCTGCATTCTGAAACTGCCATCATTAGCATCGGCAACAGCATCACCATAACGACGCATCCTCATCTGGGAATTATTGCAGAAGTGTTTATGTGGCTAATAAAATACAAACACTAAAATACAGTATTAGCATCACGTCCATTTCAGGATAAATACAAACACATATCTGCATTTTTCTGCTGATTAGCTTTGCAGTGAGAAATTATTCTTTGAACTATGTAGTTTTACTGTATTTTTACTTCCGTAAAAATTGGTGTGGTTAAAAAATAAAAACTACAGTATGTCAAACTACTAATCTGAAATAAATTCTAATCTGAAAT
>JAZGTJ010006759.1:0-24210 GCA_036877575.1 Botia almorhae | reverse complement strand
AAAAATGGCATCTTTAATGATTTATCATCACTCTAAAGGGGGTTTAGTTTAATGCATTTAAATGTTTGTATTCCTTGGTAAAATAATCGTATTAATACATAAAGTTTAATGGTCCAACTGCCAAAAAAATACACTAAGGGAAAAGGCTCCAGCTGCTCGTTTCAAAGGTGATTTTCACCTCTCAGAATAATCATCTGTTTCGAAGCATCTCACAAAGAAAGGAATCGCTGAAATGAGTTCTCCAGAGAATGGCTATTTTTCTCCATCTCTGCTCTGTGTACGTCTTCAGACGCTCCTGGTAGAGGCAGTCACAGGTTGCAGCTGAGGCTCCTCACTGTTTGCATATGAAATATTCATCTGTGTTCCCGTCCTCCATAGAAGGAGCCGCTCAGCCCATTCCAAGCAGATGCTTCCCATTAACGAATATGATCAGCAACACGCATTCGGATTCTTCAGAAGTTTTTACACTCTGTCCCTGATTGTTTGACCATGTTATTGCCTGCTGGTATTATTGGTGTTTCCTGTATCTGTAGGTGTATCTTGATTCAGTTAAATTTATGAGTCGTGAAGGAATCTGAGGCCAAGGAGATAATAAGGATTATGATGGTGCCATGAATCACTCTAGAACAAACAAAGTCATTTCATGACAAATCTCCCACTTCCTGCAAGCTTTTCAATCTGTCCAAACAAGCCAGGAAGAAATAAGTCACTCCACTGCCACACCATCCCAGCTAACAGGGAACATTCTCAGAACATTCTCTGAACGTTCTCTCAAAATCTTTAAGAAGTTATCTTGCAGTAACATTAGTAGAACATGTTTTTATGTTATATCTCATATCATAGATGTTTTTCTAAAGCTAAGTTTGCTTGTAACCAAGCAATAACGTTAATTCAACGTCTTAAAAACTGGACATTTTGAACGTTCCTAGAACATCCAAACACATTATAAACGTTTTTCTTTACTTAATGGAAACATTAGGGAAACGGTAATATAACCTAAAATTGTTAGCTGGGATGGAGCTTTCTTCATACACTTTTTGCTCGCCAGCAACATTGTGACATAAGAGCACTTTATGTGGAACCACAATATGGTTCCCTTTTGACCGTTTATCGCTGTCCCTGGAACAGTACTTTGACTAATCCAACACTTTCAGGGTGACAAACTAAAGCTTTTCTGTTGTATGGAGTGTACTGTCTTTGCATGAGAGAAGCACCCGCTCTGCAGTGTATTCTCAATTCAGACCGCGCTCTCTTAGCAACACGTTAGCTTTTCTATGTGCACAGAACTGAAGCTTTGTAGATGGAAACATAAAAGTTTCAGTCAGGGTAGCAGTGAAGTCGTGTCCTTGGTACACTCTCTCTTCTACTCCTGATACATTTTTAATAAAGACTGATTTACTACACATCATACACATCGTTTTAGAAACTGAGATCCTATCTGGTGTAGAGTTAAAAGTACCCCACATACCCCAAACATGCAAAGTGTATCTGCTGTAATTCAAGCATCAGGGGCCAGAATTAAAGGTCTTTTCTATGCAATATTATCCTAATTATGATCCACATAAACAAAGAAAGCACTGTTGTTTTAAAATGCCATGCAATTGGTCATATCTGTCTACATTTACTGAAGCATGCATTGAATTATTATGTATCAAAATATGTGGGATAAAAACTATTTATAGTATAAAATGTGTGAAATGTACTGTGAAAAATTCTAATGTAACCGCGAGCATAAAACCGTGTATATTAAATCAAGATTGAATTTAATGGACTGCACATGTTTCCACATTAAGATTTCCCTTAAATCTAGACATTAATTTGCTGCTAATTAACATGTTCCTTTTTAAAAAAAAAAATGAACATACATAATTGTATGGATAAGTGTCCACGGTCCATAATTTACCAGGCCAACTGGAATACAAGCCAACTGAGATATAAGACATACAGCACAGAAAATCATACAAACTGATGCTTTTCCCATAATATATGCATATGAAGATTGTGACTCAGAATGTGAGCAGAATATATTCCAACCAAAAATGAATTCAGATAGGAATCTGCCTACATCTAATGGCTCACCTCATCTGCCCTATAGCTCATCAACTGACAAGAGTCAGACATCATCTGCTTTACTGTAAGGGAAAAGCAGTAACCACCACTGACTGTGATAGAATATCTCATTAATTCAATGAGAAAAAGAAAAATCTTAAAATCCATCATTAAAAATAATGAAATTTTAAAAACTGTGATGATGTAGGCAAAGTTAGAAAACCTCACACATCGATAAATCATATTTTTACACTAATTGATCCTGACCAACAATTTTGCCCCAAACTGTGTCATTACCAATAAAGGTGTCATTCGACTTCTACAAAAAAGTGTAAACATATATATTTGTATTGAGGATACATACAGTAAAATGCCAACTAAAATGTTAGAGGTCTGCCTAAAATGTCATTACCACCACTCTCAATTCTACCACAGAATTCCATAAAACACAGAAAACTATAAAAACAGATTATGGGCATGACATTGTCATTCATGTGATCATGTGATGTCATTGCCCTAGAATGAATTTAAATACACTGTTGGCCTTTTTTAAACAAATTAGACAAGTGAGAGTGTAAGAATGTGTTTTAGGAGAGTTGATTTCAGCAACAAGGGAAGAAAATCCAAAGGTATTAAATAATTGAGGAAGACTTTGGGGTGACACTGAGGAATGTACAGTAGTTTATTCTGTTTCTGTCTACCACAGAATCGCCACTAGCTGATCAGGGTCAAGGCAGTGAGAACGGTATTAGTGAGGAGGCGGAGCTTTTATCTTTCCCCTCTCCTTTTTGAGAATGACAGAAGAAGGGAGGACCTAGGGGAGGGGAGTGGACACATACAGGCTTAGGGACAAACATCTCAAAGACATATGTGGAACAGCGACTCTACCAGAACTACCAGATGAAGTGTGATGCGGCACCTGGGGGTACTGGTGCTTTATTAGGCCCCCCACCCACCTGCCCCCACACAATCACTCGCCCACATGCAAACATTGCATGGGGAGGCTTAGAAGTAGGTTTATCTCTTTTTGAAGTGCTACGTTTTTTATTCTTTCTTGTCCTAGATGATAAAGCGGCAAAAAGCTGGAATTTGGACTCACAGAATGAGTGCCGTGACTTCAGAGGACCAAGACATGTTCTGTGAGAAGGCAGTGGCCCTCATTGTTGACCTCTGCCTGGACAACAACCCTCTCCTGGACTCTGACACATGTCAGGATTTCCTGGCGCTTCTGACCAATGAAAATCCCAACATCTCCAGCTCAGGTAAACACTGGGTAGCTTTCCTGCAGTGTTGTATGGGAAATATGTCCGTTGGGGGTGACGTGGGATGGGGGACGTGGTTATGTTTATGTGTGTATAAATGCATGAGTGTGAGGAAGGACTTCAAAGCATGGTGACCTTTAAAAATACGCCAACTTTATTCTTGATTAAAATCAAAGCCTTTAGTGACTTTGACTTTAAAAATAGTTTGTTTAAAAAGGAAGCATGAAGTATAAACCATTGCGGGCCATTGCGGATGCTTTTCAATGTGCATATTAAGTATGCTTGTGTTTGATTTTTTTGATAATATTTGTTATTAAAATTGTAGCATATGGCGATCTAGATTATTTATGACAATGGCGCCTTTTTGTTCCTGCATAATTAGGCTTCAGGCGGAGAAATCTCATTGGTGCGTTTCATAGCGAGATTAATGTAAATGTCTCACAATGTGTCGTTCCAGACTACAGATTCACAGCAGCCACGCAAGGTAAAATTGACAACAAATTGAATTTTGGACAGAAGATCGAATGAGCTGTGATATCTCAGAGCTGGCAGGTGATAGCAGTGTCCAAAGCAATACAAATTCAAATGAATTCCTGATCTTGGGAAAATGCCATGGAGAAAGACACAGAATCTAATTGTCACTCTGAGTTTCTGTCACAGAAGAAATTAAATAAACCACTGCAGGCTCTGACCTGCATCGTGCCCCCGACCGCAGGGATAGTGCATGTGCCACTGCATGTTATGCACAAATAAAGATTAATCATTGATGCCACGGAAAGCCGAAATGCCACTTCTGTAATATTGCTGAGTGCCAGTTACTTTAAATATGTAAATAAATAGACAGAAATGAAGTAGTCGTCTCCTAGATTTTACATGCACCAACTAACATTTTTGGGTTGTAAGAATGTTTCCCTAATGTTTCCGTTAAGTTACCAAAAATGTTAACAACGTCTTTTTGTAAGTTATAAGAATGTTCAAAAGTTTTTTAGACATTGTTTTAACGTTCATTTTAACATTTTTTATTCTGTACCATTTTTTAAATATTCTTCTAATAACTTAAACATAACATTGATATATGATATATATATAATGTTAAAAAAGTTCTACTAACATTAGTGCAAGAACTTTGAGAAAACTTTGAGAGAACGTTTACAGAACGTTGACCAGCTCTTTGCTACGGTTACAGAAAATAACACATGGCACAATTATATTTAATTATATACAGTATTACAGCAGCTGTTTATACAGTTGGTCCTCAAACTGTGGGTTAAAGGTCTGACAGGGTTTTGACAAACCTTTGCCAAATGCAAATAATAAAATGCAACCAGCTACAGTATGAGGAAAAAGAAAATACTTTCTATGTCTTTTAATACAGACATAAAACTACAATATTCCGGGACAAACTCATATAGTCAGTTTTGGTAAACACAATGGACAGGTTGTATAACAAAAAAGGCTGACGTTAATACAGCCCAAACTGTATTAAATGCAATAAAAGCTTGGTACTGCCTTGGTTTACCACTTATCTAATGTCAAATCTGGGCCCTGAGGCAAAACAATCTAAGAACCACTACGAACCCCTTTACCATTAGTAATGCTGTAGCAAAAAATAAATAAAATAATCTTAATGTCATAAAGTCATAATGATTAAGCACTAATTAGGAAGGAAGTGTCGAGTCTGCAAAGGGAGCTGCCTGCTGACTTGACAAGGATTGAAGGGAGTGTCTGGAACCTGCAGTCCACAGGCAGTAATACTAGATGAATGAAGGACTGCCGCTGGCCTCCGCAACCCCACAGCGAGAGCTGCACCCAGCCTGCCAAAAAGCAAAGGTCATGCATCAGGAGAACCAGCTGGTGCAGCACTCACGCAATGCCAAAACCCCATACGATTGAGCAGGCCTGCGAACGCAACAGAGGCTGCATTTGATCAGTGCTCTGCAGTTTGGTGCTAATTGTCTGGAGAAATTGTCCAACATCCTTCTTGAGTGTATTTCAAGTGGTTAAGCATGTGTTACTGCAGCTGTACTGTAGTCCAGGGCGTCGCTTTTTGTTTGGAGCTTAAGAGGTGCTTGTGTTGTAGTCGAGCCTCTGTGTTTTTTTATGAATGAATATTTCAAAGATGTCAGATCTAAACCTAACAAAAAAAGCTGTTTGTTTAATAATTCAGTCTGTGCCTTCCACTGTTCAACAAATGTTTCTGTATTTCACTGGCAAGAACCTTTAAACAAGCATGGATGCTTTTAAGCTTGCATGACACTTAATAGTCTCGTAAAGCACACACCGTGTTACCTGTGAGGTAGAGCTGTAAACCTGGTCGTCCTCAGGAGGTCATTATTTTGTAGAATAACTTGGGTAACAGGGTTGAATGTTTGGGTTTGATGAATGCAGTCAACACTTTTTGTGTAAAAACTGTAGTAAAAAACACAAACAAAGAGACAATCCAGCTAACGATTTTAGGTTGTAAGAATGTTTACCTAACACTTCCATTCAGTAAAAATGTTATTTTGAATGCTTAAAACGTCCAGTTTTTTTAGCTGTTGTATTATCAATATTGCTTGGTTTTGTATGATTTTGTAAAATCAGTGATTTATGATTTTGTAAATTCAGTAATGTTTTTAAAATGTTTAACTAACAACTTAGGAATAACATTTTGACATATAACGTTAAAAACTACCTCTGACATTGTTGCAAGAATGTTTTTTGAGCACTTTTAGAGAATGTTAGCCAATGTTCTGACAACGTTCCCTGTTAGCTAGAACAATGGACTTGTGCCTCTAAGGCTTGTTTTTTTAAAGACACTGGAAAGTCAACATGTGCTGTACTTGTGGAAGGTGCCAACTAACTTTCACTCTTCTGTCCGTCTGGCGTTTCAGGTCTGTTGGGCTGCTTGTATGAAAGAAGTGCTGAGAAAGGAGAATTTAAGACAGTAAAAGTCAATATAATGTCACTCATGCACATGACGGTGGCGTATGTTACGACTGACCATCTTTCTTTCCCCGTTTCTATTGTATGAAACCCCTCAAGGTTAAATCAATTACGTTTCCTTTCAAACATGACAAGAGGGTTATGACTAAATGTAATGGTCCAGCAATGGAGGGCGTGTGGAGCAAGAACCTTATTTCTCTCCACCAGTGAGCCGACCACTACAAAGATGAGGGGAACCCATGCAGAATACTAGGAACATTTCAGAGTGCCACGTCTCCTCCTGTTTCTATAGCACATTGAGCAGAACATTGCTATTATCCACCCTAGAGTAGTTTATAGTTTTAGCACACTAAGCTCTGCTGCAGACACCCATCCCCTCATACTAAAACTACTACCGCAGCTACTGCATTATGTGACCATGAATAAATAAAAGCGCTAGTAGATACCAGGCCAGCAGGAAAAATAGCATACACACTTTATCCAAGTGTGCACCTCCCTGCTGAAAGCGAGACAGAGAGAGTGTGTTTGGTCCCAGATAACAATTTTAGGTTGTAAGAACATTTCCCTAACGTTTCCTTTAAGTACCAAAAATGTTAAAAAGATTATTTTGAATGTTCTAGGAATGTTCTCAAAAAGTTTTTTAAAGACATTGTATTAACGTTATTGGTTGGTTACAAGGACGTTATTCAAACATTTTTTATTTCTGTAACGTTTTTAGAGCGTTCCACTAGCTGCGTGTGAATAACAGTTTTGATATGTATGATACATAACGTTAAAAAGCGTTCTTGAAATCACTACCAGGGGAATTCTCAGTAACCCGATGGGAAGGTGTCTAAAGCGCGCTGTTGAAATCCTGTGTGGTCTGAATTAATAATTTAGCATATCCCAGCGCTGCATGCCAAGTGTGCCGCTAGCTAATTTGTGACCATGCCGCTGTTGTCTTTGTTAATTACTAAACAGGTGTAGAATAAGCACAGCATTCAGGGCCAACATTCCCTGCCATTTTTCACTATGGGGTTTAGGCATGCTCATATGTGCTAAGCTTATTTTTATAATAACAAAATCTGCTTGGGAATTTGGCAGTATTGTCAGCTGGTATGAATAATGTGATTTTATACGTGCAGACAGCCAGTGTTCTGCGAAGTAAATGTGAGAATCAATTTAGCATTTCCAACCTACCGTCTCTCAACTTCACAACATCACACTGACATCAGACCATATGTGTCAGAGCTCAGAAAAGCTCTCCCATCCTTAATGCAACATATTAAAATGCACAATTGCGATTACATAATCTTACTTTCGCTTCCTTACACTGCATAAATCTCAAGATGGACGCCATTGGGAATACGCTAATAGAGGCCTTTTCATGCCAAATATGTTTGGCATGGAGTTCTGATGTCCACCACCATCTGTACTCGTAAGAATCAAGACTTGTTCTCTGTTCTCTGTGAAGGACATTTCTGTCATGACCATCTCAGAAGACGGGGACAAGAAAAAGAAGGTGACAGACAGCGAGCTCGACTAAAAGAAGGAGAAATGTAATCACAAACCACCCGGTACGCAGGACATGAAGGTGATTTGAGGGTTTAGACAGGGAGCGACATCCAAATGGACTCATTTATTAAATCTAATTTCCAGGGCGTGTCTGTTATGGATGACAGTGACATTTCATCCCTGATTGTGTTAAATTCGTTCTCTACTCGGTAACACGGGTCAAGGTTAACAAGACATGCGTGCCGACATTGACAAGGTGGATTCTGACAGCTGTATTGCCACTCAAAGGCAAACCTCTCAAGAGGCGGAGAAATCTTTTGCATTGTATTTTCAATATGTGGTGCAATGTGTATTAGGCTTGCACAGTTGATAATAATGTACGGTTGGTAATGTATGATGGCATCTACTTTCAGAAGTACATTTTTTAGGCTATTGAATGGTTTCCAATCTGACGATGAAACATAACATTCATCACTCAGGATTAATATGTAAATGTTTCTCTAACTACATGTTGAGCTGGATAATCTGGTGAAACTGTAGGCCCACACAAGGGGGATGCTAAAAATAGCTGAAAAAAGCTATTGTAACGCGTGTGCTTTAAAATGCACATACAGCTTAACATAAATATCTCTCTTGAGACACGTTTGAAACTGTGGGCATGTTTTCAAAGTCGATTTAAGAAGACAGTAAGCACCAAAAGTGGATAAATAAATAAATGTAAAAAACCTAAAAAAAAACACAGAAGTTAAAGGGCTCTTCAGATCTTGGCAATATAGTGGACCTCTGCTTTATCACCTAAATAAAAAAAAGCTAATAATACAACAGCTAATACAAGTTTATAATAAGGCCAGTATTCATGACGTTCAATCAGTCTAGCAATGATCAAGTTTAGAGTTTCATACAGTATATGTATAGCATATATTCATATGCTATAACATATTTTAAATGTCCATTTTATAATGTCTAATTGGGGGTTTTGTGGGGATTTTCTGTTTTTAGCGGAGTGTGCATGCTCTCAGGAATCTAATTCAGTAAGCAGTGCGCAGTTTAGATATATAAGAAAATTCTAAATATTTATAAAGTCAGATAAAATAGGTTTCAAAAAATGAATTGTGGAGATACACTGCACAGAATCATGTGATCATAAATGGGCAAATTATTTACAAAGTACTTTTATGTACACTTATCAAACAGTCTTCTGGAAGGGATTCAACTGCTTACCTACAGCAGTGCCCTGCAAGGGTGTCATACTGCCATTTGGAATACTTTGCCCAAGATAGGATTACATGAAAATTACAGGCAGGTTTGTTTAATTCAGGCTAGTGTTAAACTCTGGCTGTGTCCGAAATAGCCCCCTATACCCTCATTCCCATGCTAGTTTATTAATATAGTCCACTTGAAGGAGTGGATGAAAACAAGCTGGTGAATTTAGACACAGTGTGCGCAGAAAGGGCTGCAGGCACGACTTCCTGTTGAGATGCGGTAGCAGCTAGCTGTTGAGAGTACATCAATTGTACACTTATTGTTGTAGTGCATTATGGGATTGAATAAGTGCACTACATAATGTCCACTCTAATTTTGGACAGTGCTGCAAAATGGCTGTCCTCTAAAACAGTGCACTATATAAGAGTATGATGGCTATTTCGAACACAGCCTCTGCATCCCCTAATCTTTTCTTTTTCTTGTCTTTTTTTTCCTTAGTCTTGTCCAGTAAATTGTGCTTACCCTTGTTAGTAATTTGTTTGTGTATATAGCGCATTCCAGCGCCTTTGGTCTGGTTTTACCTTTCAACACCAGTAAAGGTTTGTGTGTTGTACTGGAGATGCGTGTCCTGTTTTATTTTAAACAAACCAGTTATTAGAACTGTCTGTGATGTGTACGTGTGGATATAATAAATGCTACAATCACCAGGAGAACTGTGATTCTCTTTATAATCCACACATAGGCCATGAGTTCATCCCTAGTTTTATGAGCTTTCTAGCAGAACTTTTAATCACCTGCTCATCCACTGTATTTCTGATGTTTTTCTTCAGCAGATTTAGATGAACTGTTTTTCATTGGGGTCAGACTCTGTGTGTGCGTTTGGGGAGATTATGTAGTAAACAGAAGGCAGATCTGAGACGTAAGCATTTCTTTTCATGTGTGTCAACATGTAGTATTGCTAGCCCACGTACGTTTATACGCAGTCACCGTGTATCGCGATACAAGACAAAGACAAATTCATCATGTCTGACAGAGTCATTATCCAAAGCTTGTGAATATTGATTTTAAACCCGGTTGAGTTATCAGGACTCAACAAAGGAGCGGAGATACTAAAATAACATGTGATAATACAGCTTTATACACCGTCAGTATAATTAATGACCCATAGGCAAGAATGATCAGGAATCATGGGTATTTTTTCCATAATTCTTAAAGCTGCAATCCGTAACTTTTGTCTCTCAATTAACATCTCTGTTCAAAGCATAAAATTGCAGGTTACTTTAAATACTTTTTATTACGTAGGTCGAAGTCAAAAGTCAAACTGACATTTCCTGGGAAATCAGACCTGACAGCTCAAATGATCAACTTTCAGTTGTGAATTAGGGGAAGGTAAGGAGATTGTGTTAAACACTCAGAACACTAATCTGTCATGTATTTCTCATGTTTGTGTTTATTTTGAACCAAACGAAGATTGCCGCTTTAAAGTTTTAGGTTCAGCTGTGTGCATCTCATTACATGCATTAATTTAATTGCTTTATATGTTCAATTCATTTATTGAGGAATGACCAAAGAACTACTTTATGTGTTCAATTCATTTATTAAGGAATGACCAAAGAACTACTTCATGTGTTATTAATTTTTCTAGGAATGACCGAAGAATGTTCTTTTACACTCAATTGTATGTCATACCTAGGACACAACATCACAGTTCATATCAAAACACTAGAACAATGACACATGCACTCGTGTCAGATAATAATCATCTGAAGTGCTCTTTGTACAATAATGCAACACTATGAACCTCATCAAAAATATTTGCTCTACTCTACGGTTGAGATTTCTCTTCATGGTACTATTGAGCAATTTCGTTGCGTGACACGATGCCCTTAATTATCATTATATAAAAAAGTGCATTTTCCCAGTTATTTCATTGTTTACTGTCCTTGTTCATTATCATTCTAGCACTAGTTACAAGTGTCTTACTCCACACTCTCATGTCCAGGACAAATGACCAATTAAACCCACATCCTTCATGCTGTTATTTTGTAAAATCAGCCTGCACTGCAAAACCCAGCCGATGTGATAGAGCCTGCACATAATTACCACACAATTTACATACGAATAAGCCTTGTTGTACAGTATCTCATTGAAGGCAGGAGATGGAAATTAAAACAGAGCTCGCACTTTTGACCAAACCTTCAGATCCTCTGCATTGAAACAGCCGTCTTATCTCGGCTGCAATTACCATCCTTTCAATAAGCCCTTATGCTGAATTCCAAGATCCTGATCTTGTTTACATACAGAAGCTAACAAAGCCACAATGACCACAAAGCCAATTGTGTGTTTAATAAAAGATTAACAGTATCATGCTTCAAGTATTTATATATAGGTGCATATACTATACTATAGTATGCTATGCTATACTATACGCAATTAATTGAATAATTATCTATGCAGGCCAGTATATAGAGTTGTATATTCTCTCATGAAGTTGTTGTCCATTGTGAGAGATTTTAAATGAAAAGTATGAATAAAATGTCCTCTGGGGTCCCTCTACATTTAAAAGCACATCCCCCTCCCAACGCAGCTACAAGATCACTGATGTTAATCTGTCTAGAAGTCGGCTAGGGGGAACCATGACATCTCGGCTGGAGAATCACACAAATGTATGAACAAGACCCACACTGTAGGGTTTTAAGACTGAAAACCTTATTAATGCATTATAGAGCAAAACCATACGAGCTGGGTGCTATGGATCCATGCTCTAAATCCAGCCTCCTGGATGATTCGTTACATTTCAAAGTTGAAACAACCCTCCCCGTCTTTTAAACGTTGTGAAAATAACCACGACGCCTCCCTTTTAACTGTTTTTTGAAATTCATGAGGCTTTTCATTATCATGCATGCTTTTCAGATCATGCAGTCTCTGTTATTAATTAAAAAATGATATAAATTTTTAAATTGCCCCATTTATTTTTTTTAATAAAAATTCCACTCACTGTAATTGAGACTATACAGTAATATAAGCGACCATGCGCGATATTTGTTGCGTGTAAGCTGATAGTTGTCCACACAAATAAACCGGAGGTAATTTGTTTGAAGCAGTTGTGAACGTACTGGCTTGGCCGTGTGTGTGTGTGTGTGTGTGTGTGTGTGTGTTCCCCTAGACAATTGCCCACAGCATCTCTCGCGCTGAGCAATGGCTGGCTTCCTCTCGGTGCCATAGAAACGCGGTCCCGTGCGCGCTGCTGTGTGCAGCTCATTCTGAGCGAAGCTTGCGGACAGACAAGAGCTGTTTTGAGGCAGGGGGTCGTGAAAACTGCACGAAAGCAAGTTTAACTGGAAATACCAAAAGTAAGAGAGGAGGAGAAAGTCTCAGGGGTAAGAAGTCATATATTATTTGCTTTGTTTTAAAGAAAGTTTATTCCCAGCGCCAGCGCGTTACCCTGTGTGCGCTTTGGCGTACCGCATTATAGAAAGACGCATTACATTTGTTTACACCTGAGGAATATTCGCTCACTTATTTGTCGTATTTTCTGCTATAGTATAATTTTCCTGTGTAAATGTTGAGTGCAAAGTTGCCGCAGCATTAATAGGCTTTTCCTTGCAGGTGTTTAGCTGATTTGCGTCAACACCTCCTTCGACTCTTGTAGAAACTGTAGCTAGCCTTGTTTCATAATAGGCTAATTAAAAAGAAATAAACCATCTGCATTAAACATAAGTTAAGAGAGGGGGCGGAAGACTTGCATATCTTTTCTTTTAATCTAGTTTTTAGTATCTCCTAATAGGCACCATCTGTGGCTGCTTCATCCCGTGTGATGCCTTTATGACCCAAGTACAAAGGTTGATTTCTTTTATACAGTGTTGTATCGATCTCACCATTGTGTCTCGGTCTGTTAGCTGGAAGCATATTGAACATATGGCAATGGAAGGTATCGCTGCTGCCCTGGGGCTGCTTAAGTGGCAGCCTATATTTCATATGAGTTGTATGTTCATTCAAGCACAGAGTGTGTGTGTGTGTGTGTGTGTGTGTGTGTTCAGCCTCCTGTGAATGAAGTGATGAGAGACGGAAAGATGAATTTGTGGTATAAACACAACACATATATTATCATGCACCCAAACTGCAGTCAGACATGCGTTTGTGTGTACATGCATGTGTATGTTCCCGCAAGTGAACGTGCATGCTTTTGTTTTGTGTTTATGTTGCACGTACACTTGCAGGTGTGTGTGTGTAAGTGAATTAGGGTACGGCAAGTGCAGTGACCTGCTTCTCTGGTGCAGTCTAGTCCATCACTGTTCCTCCCAGCATGGTCGTCTGAACATGCTCATTTCTCCAGAGTTTCCTGCATTGGCAGTCGTTCACACTGGAGGTGATGCTAGTGTTAAACCATCCCTGTCAGCTGCGTCTCTCAAAGCTGCAATGTAGACAAATGCGAGATCTGGCTAAAACAGGCTATGTTGCATTGCTATGATGCCTTAGTTTTACACTGACTCAGTGGCTTAACCTTTAGGTGATGATGACGCCTCTTGTGCTGTCAGTTTATTAGCTGGCCAAGATCATTTGGTTTAGGAAACAAGTGGGAACAGGGGAAATGCAAAATGTGTGTTTAGGAAAGTGGCAACTCGGCAGCAACTGGTAGGGAAGAGTATAAATGCTTTCCGTGTGCTTTAGTGAGAGATGCAGTACCAGTCATTCTGGGGCTGTATTAGAGCTAAGATCTCCGCATGGTATTGACTGCAGACCTTAACCGCATACAGCCATCATGCCTTCAATTCATATTCGATTGTTTCCCAGTAATTATGATTTCACGAGACTTTTTATGACGTCTAATCTGTTACACTTGCTGATGTAACAAGTACGCCAACAAGTACCGCACAAATAGAACTGGGTCCGATAAAGACTAAGCATGGCTGCTAAAGTGCCATTATAGGGCAACTGGATTGCCAATAATTTGCACAATAATAAAACATTTATATTTGCTCCTCAAAATATGTAGGAGGGTTTATTATAAGCCAGCAGATAATGGGTAGATAATATCGGTTGAAGTTGTGCTGACGTTGTTGTATTTTTATAGTACCAATGAAGCTGTGTCATCAGTACACCTCTAATCACCAGCTTGAACTACACAGCCCCAGCTTATACTTTTAGGTTTCCAAGAACATTTCCTTAATGTTTCCATTAAGTAGCAAAAACATTAAAAAATGTTATTTTGAAACGTCAAGGAATGTCCAGTTTTTTGGATGTGGTTTTAACGATAATGTTTGATTCAAACATTTTGTTAATTCTGTAATGTTATTTAAACATTCCACTTTTGAATCGGAATTTATGAATGACATTTTATTATATGATACATAACGTCAAAAACATTGTACTAACATTACTACCAGAATGTTTGTTTTTGGAGAGAACTTTAAGAGAACGTTCCATGTTAGCTGAGGCCAACCTCACTGACTATCCACAACGACTGTGCACAAAGCAACAATGTGCTTTGAGAAAACCTGCATTGGTGGTTTTGACAGAAGCCAGCAGCGTTCTCCACTCATTCCTCTTCGTTCCACTTCAGTATGAAGTATGCTGCCTTTTGATACTAACACTTGGGGACAGTTTTCACCTTAAGGCCTAATGCTGTATCCAACTGTAGCAAGGATTTCTTCCTTGTCTCTCATGCTGCCACATGTTGTCATCTTCAACTGCTTATCTTAAATGGCTCAATTTCACCTTCACGGGACCCTTGTTGTAGCCCTTCAGAATGGGTTGACAGGAAGATATAGAGGGTATTTGTGTAGCAAAACACAGGCATTGGCCACTCATTTTAGCCCTTTCTTCGAGTGACTGGCTGTGTCCATCAAGACCAGTAAGCCAGCTCTTCCCTCGCCTTATCTCGGGCTCACACTCCCCCTTTCACCAGCGCAACAAATGCTAATCTAGCCCAGTTTCAACCTAAAGGAAGGGAATGGCACTTCTGAAGTGGCACATGATGTGATTTCTGTGGCTTATCTGCTACAGACACGGTCCTGAATTATATGTGATGTACTGTATTTGGCCTTTGGGGTGAAAACAATGCTTTTAAGCTTTTCATATAATGAGATGTGTTTTTAAACGGCCCTATTTCTCACTTCTGTCTTGTGCTGAACACACCTCAGCCTGCGGGGTGCAACGAAGGCGAGGAACATGCTAATAACTTGTTAGCGCTGCAGCGAGAGTTTTCTGCTTCCACTAATTACTCAGAGGATTCAGTTTTTAATCCGACACCAGTTACGACGATGCTAAAGAGTTCTATTTAAAGTTGAACCGCACTGAACTTCAGCTGCTCTCTTTGAATCGCTTGCAAATCGTGTCCCTCTTGTTGCATTTGAGCAGAATGACCCTTATTCATTTTTATACTCTGTCGTTGCATTCTGAGCGCAACGAACCTTAATTCCATTTTTATACTGTTACATTTTTACGTATTTGGGATAGATTGTGTTTCCCCAGCTAGCAACGCAACAAAAATGTAGTTTACGGAACTTCTCTGGAGCTGCTCACACACATTATTCATGGACAAGATGGCAGCTCTTCTGTCTTTATAACATCATCTCTGATTATGAGAATCGGTGTCGTGCGGTACGGTTTGATCAGTGTATGTGACTGTATGTGGCTTTGACAGAGACGTAACACAGGAGCAATAGCTGTAGCGTTGAGATGGTGTTTTATACACTGGGGGCACTGGAATTACAAAGGGCTTGTGCTCTGAGGGAGGTAATGGTAGGTTAGCCTGTGGTCATTACCGCTCTGCAATCAGAGTAATTGGTTGTCTGCAAATTGCAGCTGGAGTATATGGCTGGACTTTCCCATGCTGTCAACAAGGGCAGAAGCGGAAAGAATTATTACCTGCAGTAATTGTTTATTTAATTCTCCTTGATTTAGGAGTTTCTGCAGCAGTATGAAGACATTTTTCTCGCTCTTGTTCAGTGTTAGTTGGCGCTTTGTAAAGACTACCGGAACTGTCTGCAGGACAAGGGCCTTATTACTTGCATCAATTCACTTTGCAGTTCATACTGGGAATACTTGCTCCTGGAGTCATTGAAATACACGATGAAAAAGCAAAGGAGCAAATCATGGCAACGTGCCAGCACATCTATAAATAGCGAATCATTTAATTTATTTTAACGAAGAACTTTTGAGTCGCTTTATTAGAATGGTTCGTATCTGCATTAGGACTGTTTCTAGTGCCGATGACAAGCACACAGTTTTATTCGTTATGTGTCTTTTGCTTCTGTTACCGGCCATGACCACAGCTGTCACAACCTTATACCAGTGGGACTTGTGAATTGCTGCAAGCTAATGGCAAAAGCGCATTTAACTGGATTTCACCTCTCCTCTAAGCTCTTAGAGCCTTGATAGGGCTCAGTGGTGTTTGATGGAGCTTATATAGAACCCTACAGGCTATTGCAGAGGTCAAAAAAGGAAGTGCTGGGACCGCATGAAGCATAGCAATAAGGTAAATAACTGAAAGAGGTTTATTTTCATGCATTTATTTTCAAAAACGGATTCCAAAAGCGCGTTTGTTGTCATTTTTCTCCTGGTTGACAGGGGGGGGAAAAGAAACTGTATCTTTTAAATGATTTATTAGTGTCTACAGAAACATTTATCATGTAATATATCTGACATGACGTATATTTGTGGCACATGACATATAGCGCACACATATCTATCTATAACAAGCCTTTTTTGCCATTCTTTGTTATTCTAACAAACATTTCTATGTAATTTCTATGCAAAACAAAGATCAACATAGAATAGAATTACCCAGCATCATTTACAGACGCAATCTCATGTCTGAACAGAACTATTTGATGGCAACAGCACAGCTTTAATATCACAAGGTACTGGAACTTATGTGCTACTGTAACTGGAACTAATTGGACACACATGTACAGCACTATTTTTATGATGACCTCAAGGTTTAAAGAGTAACTGAATAATGTGTTTCAAACGAACCGTGTCAGATCACAGCCAAATATACCCTTCGTTGCAATTTTTGCAACAGTTCACTAAACCCTCTTTTCCTGAAGTAACGAAGTTGAAATACAGGGTGGAAAATGTCTAATAGATAGGTTTCTATGGATACCAGGTTGGATTTGAAGACACTTGAAGAGAAGTTAAAATAAACCCTAGGGGCTTTGGTTGCTCTCTGCCACTGGTTCCAAACAAGCCTTCATTAGATTTACTGGTCACAGGAAATGTTCCACCAGGCTGAATTTGTTTCAGCTTGAGCTGGGAAACGAACAAACACGTAATGAAACCTCCATTCATATAAAAATCCTTTACAGTTAGTAAAAATCAATAATGTTAAATCATGGACCGTCATGAATAGACAAGTGAATCCGTAATGGATTTTGTGAAGCTTTTCTCTGAAGTTTCTTTGAAGCTTGTTTTGACCAAAGCGTCTCTGAACAAAGATTTTTTTAAGAGCAATAAAAACATTTGTATTGAAACAATATACAAAATGTTTACAGTCTTGGCAGCCCGCATTTTGCATTGGGAATACCGCATGCAGCAGTACCGTTGAGTTCGTCTTGTTTCGGCATGTACAGAAGGATCATAGGCATTACTGCAAAGTGTCTCGGCTCTTTGGAGGATTGCAGTTGGTTCTTGTTAATGCACCACAGCTTGTGAGAGGTGAAGTTGTCAAAGCGTAAACAGTGTAATGGTTGTGTAACCTTGTATCACACCCATTAATTTTTCATTTATAGCAAAAAAAGTCTGGCTGCCTGAAAACCCAATACAGCTCTTTATCCGCTCGTCTGATCTGCTCCGGTTCCAGGTCAAGACACATATGAACTTGTGATCCTTCTTAATTTATTTAAATGTAAACATATTGTGCCATTGATGTTTTTCCCAATAGAAAAATGGTTAGCCTGGTTTACGATTCTGAATAACACATCAATCACACCAACGCAGACAAAGGGAAGAGTTAAAATTGGACACAGCACAACTGAAGTCGTTAAGATTCATTAGGATGAAATCCTTGTACATATATCTGCTGTTACAAGGTAAACAGCAAATATTCTTTGAGAACAATTACAGTATTACATCATCGATGGGAATTAGTTCTTTCTAACAACAAAACGTGCTATAGGCAAACATGCATGTAAAAACAAAACAATAAATAATACAAGTGGAATAATAATACTTCTTTTATTATCGTTATTCATTGTTTTAATTAAAGGCAGAAAGCCACAGGACCAAGATTATGGTCTGTACTTGAAATTGAAATATTTTGCTCTGATATAAGTGATAATTCATCCAAAAATGTACATTGGTAACCCGACAACAGTGGCACCTATTGACTTCCATTGTATGGACACAGAACCACTGAGACATTTTTCAAAATATCTTCTTTTGTGTTTTACAAAAGAAAAAGTCAATGGAATGACACAAGGGTGAGTAAATGATGTAAGAATTTTCATTTTTGGGTGTACTGTGCCCTTAAGGAGCACATTTGCTTACTAAAATTCTCATTACTTTGTTATTTTAATAGGTGCAAAGAAACCTTGCTTAGGAGAGTGCGAAAAAAATCAGCAGATTGAGTGTGTCTTCTGCGTGCGGTTTACTATACAAGAGAGTGCCAAAATCAAAAATCTTACATCTGCAGTTAAGTGAGGAATTATCACATTTAAATCTCTCACCAGCGTACGGTTTAGGTTTATAAATATAAATGAGCACATTTCTTTCCACAACACTCCTAAGTGGCCAGTTTGTTACATATATTGGTCCATTAATTATGTTGTCAAGTTGTTTATGTGCTCCCACTGTCTTCCCAGTAGGAGAAGCGAATAATTGTGAGAGTACGAGTGAAATGTGAATTCACGTTGACACTGTCACTGTCTGTTTTCTTGAGCGCCAGCCAAGTTCCATCCCTGAGCGGCGTGGACCCCAACGCATGTGTAATAATCACAAAAATAGATTTGCATCATTTTTTCTCGTCCATTCAAGATACGCACTTGTCGCTGTCAGGCGGCACATGCTGTTTTTCCAACACAGCCTCTGTGAGTCTCTTGAAGAAATTTGACCAATGACCCACTCTTCTTTAATGAAGAAGTCTGTAATTACATTTGGCTCATTCGCAATTCCCATCTGGAAGTAGAGTGTACTTCAGTTCTAATAATGCCAGTCCGAAGCTGCGGGGAAGTTTGGGTGTTATGAGGATTTAGTCATTACCCTGCGATATTCCCACCAGCGGAGGGTTTAAAGGCTCTGTAAGAGGCCATAAAGACCAATCCCAGTCCTCAGAAAACAGCAGACAGACGCAACAGCCTCACTGAATCATCCCTTCTACAACTGTGTTGAAGCTTGTTTGTTATCAGCGTGCAGTGATTAATATTTATGTGTGAAATTGTGAGTTGCAGTAGGACTTCATGGTGCGCGACTCTCAGAATCTCTACCAGAAGTGGGCAGAAGCTATTGCACTATCAGGACATTTGTCTCKATGCTTTCCTTCACCACAGGCAGAAGAAAGAGACAAATAATTGGCTGAAAGCTTAAGGCAGCATTCCTGAAAGGACAGATACCTCCTTTGTTTTCCGACTGAATGTGCTGTTTTAGCAAAGCAATGAATCCTGGCGTGCAGTTTTACAGTGATAGCACCTCTGCAGGGTCACTTTGATGTGGAGTGGCTCCATTGTAAGCTTGTTTATAAAGAACTGTCGCCGTATTGTTTATGCAGAGCAGTGATGTTCTATAGATGTCAGACGACCCGTGCGCTTGCTAACTGATGCAAAGAAATACATTCAGACCATAGCCATTCAGTATCATAGATGTTCTAATTGGCTTTCTTATTTCTAGAACTCTTTATAATCACTAATGACATCAGCATAAAGTAATCTGAACCTTACTAGTACATTTTCAAACTATATAAAGGAAATATAGATAAATGCATTACATTTATGTATTGTATTATGTGCATTTTTACCATGTCCACTTCTGTTCGTGTCTTATGTACCAGACATTTCTTTCAGTCTCCTGCTGCTTGTATTTGTGGTGTGCGGTTTGGCCCTGCTGGGTGTCATCAGCGTCGCCACCTGGAAACTGTGCTGGGTGCCCTGGCGCAGCAAAGCGCTTTCCTCCAGCGCCACCGCCCTTGCCCCCACCCATCCGGAGAGAGACCAACACAGAGAAGGTCACGGTGACTACCACCCAACCCTCGGAGACATCATGGCAGCAGACAAGCTGAAGGATCCTGGGAACTTTCTGGAGGCGGCGGTGAAGATTAGTCATACGTCGCCAGATATCCCCGCAGACGTGCAGCTGTCCATGAAGGATCATCTGCTGAGACGTACGCGCATCTCGCGGCAGACGACCGAACCGGCCTCCTCCAACAGGTCAGTGTTCTGTAATAATGCGGAAATCACTGTGTCTAAAGACCTTCCTATAGGTCATCACGGTTTACTGTATATATAAAAACAATTTATATTGAGCCATTATGAGGTTAGTTCCAGTCATTCCTAATCATGTTAATGCTTTAAATCTTGTAAATGTCAGACAGAATTAGACCTGGAGGAGGTCTCTGGCTTTTAATGACTAAATGAAGATCAGATGGTTGAAACCTGCAGCTGTAGGGCTAGAATAAAACGCGTTAAACAACTGCGAGTAAAAACATATTTTGCAAGAATATTTGGGGAATCCAGCATAACCGAAACCATTCTCGGTCAACCTTTAGAATTACACCCTTCATTTGCATTTGTTCACGGGATGTTATTCAAATGTAGATTAGCACCTGGCGTACCTTTGTGATGGGACCAATGCATTCTATCAAAATGATTCAGCCGCCAAATTGTGTGTGAATGTTGCCAGGCACAGTTCCTTCAAGAAGCACCTACCCAGACAGATGCACCATGTCACCAGTCTGGACCGCGGAAGTGAATTTTTGGATGTGGAGGACCATCCCGCTTGCACCGCTGCCTCTCTCGGGCGCATCCAGCCGGAACTCTACAAACAGAACACAATGGAAGCAGATGAGTCATCCAAAAATGGTACAGATAAAACATGCGGCAAGATCAACTTCTCCCTGAAGTACGATTACGAGGGAGAGCTTCTCCTCGTCACTATCCTCAAGGCCTCCGACCTGCCCGCCAAGGATCTGTGCGGCAGCTCCGACCCCTACGTCAAGATCTACCTGCTGCCCGACCGCAAGCGTAAGTTCCAGACCAGGGTGCACCGCAAGACGCTGAACCCCACGTTTGACGAAACCTTCCACTTCCCGGTCCCTTATGAGGAGCTGGGCACCAGAAAACTCCACCTGAGTGTGTTTGACTTCGACCGCTTCTCCCGGCACGACATGATCGGGGAGGTGATACTGGACAACCTTTTTGAAGTTTCGGACCTCACACGGGAGACATCCATCTGGAAAGACATTCAATACGCTACCAGCGTAAGACAATTTATTCTCTTCATTACTTACTGAGTCAAGACCCTGCTGGTGATTTGTCAAATGAATGTGCTTTGTGTCATATTAATATGACCCTAATGATTTGGTTTTCTAACAGTCCACTCATATCGAGCATTTGCTGAAAACACAAACAATGAATAATTTGTTGATTCATAAACTTTGTGTCCTGTGGGGTGTGATGTAGTAATTTGTCTAAACTGAAATTACCAAACAAGAAAAACTGTGCAATTTAAATTAAGTGCTAAAAACATAGTAGGGGGCAATAAACAACAGTCACTGCCTTGGCGAGTATAAGACAATTTTGAGTCTGCAATATTTGATGCCTCGGCACTTTATGAACCTAAATAACTTTTTATAAGCAAATTACATTTATTTTACGTTATTTTATTAGATGTAAAAACGTCCTTGTTACACAATCTTTCAAAGATACTTTCGGTTCAGAAGTTTGTTTGTACCTGATTAAGGTAATATAATTAATCCACATATTATATTTTGGGAAAGAAATACTCAGTGCCCCTGACATTATACAGTAAGGCCAGACTATTCATCATCTGCCTTTCCTAAGTGTCACATACATAATATTAATGTGTTGCACTTCCTGTTACGGGGTTATGAAGTTGCATGAGGATATAAAAACAGCGAGTGGGATTTTGATCCTGGCATAGCAAATATAGGCATTGGAAATGTTCTCTATGGTAAAGCTTTCAGACATGCACTACAACGCCCTATTGCTTATCTGCAGCAGTTTGACGGGATTGTGCTGCAGCTCTCAGTTCCACCTGCCACTCATTGAAAATGAATTGTGGCCTAGCGGGAAACTTTTTCCATGCAGCTTCCTAATGCTTCCGAGCATTTTGTCTGGTCTCGCCTAAGGCACAGTGCTGTAAGTCCATCGTCGCTTGTACATTAGGAGAGATAACTGTAGGGAACATTATTGCCTCTGCAATTCAAATACATGCAGTTTTAAAAAACTGTGTCGAAACATTTATTTAAATCATTATTTTTCATCATTAAGTCCATTGTCATACATTCCTGTTACTTCTTAGTGGGAATGCTTGGAATTCTCCCAGTGATAAAAAGCATCAACTCTAAAGTAATAACAACGCTAGCAAAACATTGGAGGTCTAACGCTAACGATGTCACTGATACGTCAGCCTCATTCAGTGACGTTCTTTAAAAGGTAATTAAAAGTAATAATTCTCCCATCTTTAAACACAAGTAGTGTGTTCAGCCATGACTTTAACAGTGCTGAGAGACGAATCATTTCAGGTGATTAATTGCAGTACATGCTACACATCATTAAACTTGAGGTGCAAACACCATAAATATCTCGAGATAGGTTAAATGTGGCGGGAGAATTAAGAAATCGTGTGATGCACTCTGCCTTTCTACATTCTCATAAACGTACGTGCACAGATTAATGTTCCACCATGTCAGTTTATTGACCCCCCCTGACAGTTGGCTTTGGGCACAATCAAATGATCTTCAGTTCTGTTGCTTCTTGCCCTATGCAGAAACTCAGTAGCACAACATGGACATGCACATACTGCAGGGTTTTGGGAGTGACACAGTAACATACAGGAGTGAATCCAGTTCCACACATATTCATGGAATATCAGATGAACTCCTGACTCACAATGCTTGACATTAACCATAGCAAAGTTTAGGTTTAATGCTTAGTGTCACTTATTATTAACAAATTATACATTGTTGGTTACATATAGTAACCGCAGATGTATTGTCTTTCTGCAGTTTGTACTGAAACACTGTCAACATGCTTGTGGTTCATGTTTGCTTGTGACGCTGCTGCTTTAAACAGTGCAGTTTCACTGGACCATAATGCATTGGGGGCTCTCGGAATGTAGAGCTGATTAGGGCAACCACAATGGAGAGAGACAGCAAATGAGTAAAGACACTCTGAGATTTTGAGTTGTTGCATTAATGCATTAACAACTAGTAGTTCAGATCGGTTTTGTACACATGGATTTAATGCAAATTCAATTGTCACAAACTACAGTGTCTAGGACTGAATTCAGTTGTAGCATAGGGTTGATACTCTCATAAATAACATAAATCTACGTGTACAGAAATAAATTAGCATTTAGTTTCAGTCTGCACAGTAAATGGCTTATGTGGTTAAATCTGGACCTTTAGAATTCATTTCACACACAAAAATGAATGCAAACAGAATTTTGTTAGTAAAAATTGTCATTTGTTAACATCCTTTTAATGATCTGATGGACTTTGATTTTGTGTGTATCCATTTGACTTCACAGGAGAGCGTGGATTTAGGAGAGATAATGTTCTCTCTCTGCTACTTGCCAACTGCAGGGAGACTCACACTTACTGTCATCAAATGTAGAAACCTCAAAGCGATGGATATTACTGGTTATTCAGGTACGCTCAGTCTATTTGGCTCCATCTTCCTGTTTATCAATTTGGACAGACACATTTTTCATTGTCAACAAAGCTATTACAAGTCCATTTGTCAAAGATATTCAGAGCAGAAAGAAACAAGTAGCGAAGCTTGAGAAATTCGTGTCTCACCTACCTTCTCTGTTGGCAGATCCGTACGTGAAGGTGTCGCTCATGTGTGATGAGAGACGCTTGAAGAAAAAGAAAACTTCTATAAAAAAGAATACCTTAAACCCGACATATAACGAGGCGATTATTTTCGACATCCCTCCAGAGAACATGGATCAAGTCAGCTTGCACATATCAGTTATGGATTATGATCTGTGGGTAATATTTAATATCCGTTACCTTCTGTGATTTGGAACTGTGGTGGAAATGAAACTCATAAAACTACATTAAATCGTTGATCAACAATTGATCATAAACGTCAGA
>JAZGTJ010006758.1:0-24210 GCA_036877575.1 Botia almorhae | reverse complement strand
CCAGACGCGCCCGTCCTGTCTTCATTTCCCCATCAGCGTGATGCGTTTAGTCCGCGAGCACGCAAATCATTTTCAGTCCCCACACAAAGCTGCGGGTGTCTTGCAGTTATTTAGCGAGATTACATGGTGTAGGGATCTTGTTCAAACCCGTTTCGTTTACTCGTTTGCTGTGGATGGCTGAGCGCGACTCGAGGGAGATGAGCAGGAAAAATAAAGGGGATGTTACGACAATACACAAAAAGTTTGGGATTTGCATATTTTGGGTGCCGTCGTTACGTACGCATACGTGTTGTTTATTGGTTTACCGAGGCAAAAGCTTTACAAAGTCTTCAATAATGCTTGTAAACAAACACAGGAGACATTTGGACTAGCTGCCACACGGGGAAGTTTTTACAAAAGTAATATTTAAAGGGTTTTGAGTCAAAGCTTGGTTTACCATCGCTGTGGTTATGTATTTGGGTTCAAAACTGTTGTAAATTCAATCCAAACTAAAATTCTGGTATCATCATATTTTGTAATAGCTTTTGTAAAGGAACACAGTAAAAAAACATGGTAAGATCAAGGCAATATTTAAAGGGACAGGAAAACTAAAACAAACATTGTTCTCCCATTGATTTGTATTGTACAGCATATAGCAGAACTCTGTCAGTGCCACAATGCTAAAGAATCCGTCCCCTGTCCGTGTTAAGCTGTAATGTTTAAAAGTGGCAGACGAATATACAAGGCTGGAATCATAATTGGTGAGAAACTAAAAATGTCAGTTCCGCTAGCTTAGAACTCTCAGTCTACCGTTTACAAGCTTTTTTAATTCCCTCCGGCCAGAATGCCAATTTTCTGCTATAGCGCTGCAGTGTCCCAGGAATTGCTTGTGTTAATAAAGCTGGAGAAATAATCGCACAATTAAGCAATTTTAGTGCTTCAATTTTTATTCAGAAATGCTGCCATTTCTCTGCTAAGTCATCTTGTGGCATTTAAGAAAATCTACAGACATGACTTTTTATATTTGATATAGTTTTTTCCTTCCCACAGGTAAGGCTGGACTTGTATATGATCACACAAACTAGTTTGACATTATATAAGATAACATAAACTTTCAAACGATTGCATCATTGCCTATAGTGTCGCAGTCCTACGATGTGACAATTCATTTAAACATGCTATAGTGTCTTCTATAGTCATATGTATGTACAGTATATATTGTGCATATACATGCAGCATATACATACATATATGTACAGTACATGCAGTCAGTTTTCATGATCTCACATCATTAAATACTCCTTCATACGTATCCCAATACATATAGTGTACATGTACTTGTACATAGTGTATATATAAGTGTATATCTGTACTATCTATATATAAGATAGTATAAGATATAAGTATACCTATATACACAGTACGTATACATTATATATATACATTAAAGAGTAAATGGACATATATGTCATTTATTTTGTGTTGCCAGCGATCTTCCCCTAAGAACAATTGTGGATGATTAAGATTTATGTAATTTCAGACACACAGTCTATACATTGTTGTCTTCTGTCACCATTCCCTCAAGCTAAAAAGGTCACATGAGGTTTGTGGAAATCATTATAGGCTAGATTACAAAGTATCAGTGGACTCGATTACCGTCGGCAGGTAATAAAATAAAAACGCTATGAGACCGCATTCACATTTATACACAACGCAAGGAAAAATAAACCTGTTTGCGTTATCTGAGTGCCCTGCCGTCTAAAATAAAAGCTTGAAAAACTGCCTGGATTCGAAGGCCACGCGAATAAATAAACGCAGCGCTTCCATAGATGCACCGTGTTATTTAGCTGGATTTTCAGGCGTCTTTAGCTTGTTGTGCATCCTCAGTGCAAGAGCAACAACAAAACTGTAATTATCGTTTGAAAAGACTCACGGAGAGCAAATCCCTGTCAAAAGCTTCGTGCTGTACCTGCGACTGCGGCCCCAAGATCAAAGGCGTTTGATAGACTTCTGCTCCGTCATCATGGAGCTTTAATAATCTTCTTATGATAATTCACACGGGGGGGAAGGAAGATTTTCAAAGGGCCTTAGCAAATTCCGTGAAGGTTTGTTTTATCATAGAATGAGAATGTAAATAAATAATGCAGTGTCACTCAGAAGCGCAAAGCTCTTGAGAACTTCAGAAGATCCCTTCAGCTCTTGTATACAGCTGTCGGCTGTAATCCTCCATAACCACCTTGGCGCAGGAACGATTTGGGAAACGGTTGACCTGCTCTGATGTAGCATGCATCTGTCCAATTACATCCCTCCCTACAATCCTCCATGTTAAAGTCTCTCTTGGTTTTGACACCCCCTATTTTGTAGGTTTCACGGTACGTCTGACCAATTCACATACAGCTGTTAAAGAACCATGTCGGGGCTCAAAAGTGCGATAATTTGGAAATGAAAAGATGCTACATAAGGGCACTCTGAAGATCTTTCCATATAAGATGAGAGGTGATTTGGAAATTAAAAGCCTGGATGATTTCCAGCAAGTGTGTTTATCCTACACACATGATGGTCTGACAGACCAATCACAGTGAGAGGAGCAGCCCTCAGGTTTGAATGACATAGAACACTTGACATCTTCCCTTAGTAGGGGGCAATTTGGTCCATTCTGTGCTTTGCAGAACTGCTGACAAAATCAGCACAGTGATGAGCTCTTCTGGAAAGTTGCTCCTGTTTAGCTAACAATTTTTAGGTTGTAAGAATGTTTTCCTAACATGTCTATTAAGTGACAAAAAACGTTATTTTGAATGTTCTAGGAATGCTCAAAACATCCAGTTTTTTAGATGTTGTATTAACATTATTGCTTGGTTATTATTCAAACATTTTTAACTACACAACATTTTTAAACGTTCCACTTACTAGTAAAGATTTTGATATGTATGATATATATAACGTTTTAAAAAACACTCTGCTGACGTTACTGCAAGATTGTTATGGATTCCATTAAGAACCTTGAAAAACGTTAGCCAACATTCTGAGAACATTCCCTGTTTGCTGGGTACAAGGAGCACATGTACTAACCAAATATATAACTTGAGTGTACTGTAGGTCACTTTGGATAAAAGCGTCTGCCAGATGTAAAATTTTTACAAAATCCTAAATCATTTAATCTTTTTATTAATTTCATATGGTGGTTTTATTATAGTTTGTCAGAACAGCTGACTTCTCTCTCTCTCTCTCAATAGGGAAAGGTCTTTGAGTGATGATGAAGGATGGATTCTTGTTTTGATATAGTCTATAATCTTAATCTATAGTCTTAATATACGATGCACCACTGTCCTCTACTGGACATGTCCGGTACAACATCTATGTTAAATGCATGTTCATGGCATGTTTTTTGTGGCTGAGCTTATATGTCAGTGTTCTTGGAGAGAATCAAAACACGGTAGGTCTGTCATCAACTGTTCTGTTGTCAAAGTATTGATTCAAGAAACAAATACACAGCTGAGGGCGCTTATATAATTCATATTCTATAGATACACTGTAAGGAACTGAATCGACCCTGTTTTGAAAAAGCTGAACAGATACGTGGAGGACAGGTCAGAACCATCATTCAACCAACTAACTAAAAACCTTTCAAGCTTTTGATTACAGTCAGATTTCTGCTTTGACAAGACAACCTTGAAGCTCCCTCAGACTGAATACTAGTTATTCCACTGATCGTTCGTGATTCATCACATTGTACTGCGTACAAACAGAGAAGGTTAGATCCTCATAAACTTCAGCCTTTATTGATACATTGTGGCTACAAGGTACAAGGTTTTAAAGTACGGGAAAAATTGTAAAGCTGCATTCTGTAACCTTTTGGGATTCAAAATAAAAGAAATCAGTTATTGAGCAAGCACATAACAGATCCGTGTTTAAAAGACTCACCTCGCTTTACCGCGATTCACAAAAGTAAACTTATAACAATGATTTATAATAATTTTCCCAGAAAATGTCAGTTTAGCTTGAACAAACATGAAGCATGTAAAATAACCCGCAATTTAATGTCTCAAACAGAGGTGGCGATAAAGAGGGAAAGGTTACGGGGTGCAGCTTTAAAGTTTAAACATTAGAAAAGGGTTTAAAATACAGAATGACAACAAACTGATGTACAAGTTATATGTTACACATTAAATTTCAACACTGTGACAACCAATGGTGTGAGTTTAGGGCGGGGCTAGCTGTTTACACAACCAATAGAGGACAGACGGGGGAGTGTTCGCCGAGTGGTATAGAAACTCGCGTCTAAAACACGTGTAGAGATGATGTAACGTGCAGTTTTAATCCTGTTTGGCTGTTTCTCAGAGAGACTGTGCCGTATGTGAGAGACATGCAGCAAATAAAAACAGAAGAACTGCGGGGCAACTTATAAAAGGTCTGTTTGTTGTATCTGAGGCACTTTTAATATCAATTGTAAAGGGTTGAGGTCAAATTTTCTGAAAAAAGGTCTGCTATGGACAGGCTGTGAGTATAAAACATAATACTGTCAATTGTAGCAGCAGTAATCTAGAATAAGTTAACTAGTGATGATCAGTAACAAGCGGCTTCTCCAAACAAGAGTGCTTAAAGAGTCTAGTCGAGATATGTGACATCTTTAACCTAACTCTGATAGAACAGCGTTTTGTCTAGTTTCAAGTTGTGTGTCTTTAGAATGACCTGCTGGTTCTGTTCTGTCTGTCTGAGTTCTCACATCGCTTTAGTTTCTCGCTGGCAGCAGAGGACAGAGAGATCAAGACGACTTTGATTTTCAGTCCACTGCAGGCAATAGAGGGTTATGGAAGGGGATTCTTCAAAAATGTCATCTCCAGATAAAAAAGTGACGTCTGGATGATGGTTACAGCGAGTGGCGGTGGTGTTTTTAAAATAAACAGAATTGTCGTGGTTTGACGTAATCTCTCGTTTTGCATAATTCATAGAATAAATACATATTTTCAGTATTCTTAAAATTGACCCGCGTCTTTTTAGCACCTTTAAAAATAAAGGCGCTACACACTCCTGGCATCGAGAATCGAATGTGTGACCTTCAGGTTGCGAGTCCAGCTCTCTAACCATTGGGCTGTTTTCTTCTTTCATATTTACAGAAAGCGATGTATTTACATCGACTGTTTAATACCGCGAAGAGGTCGAATTAATGCCTTGACACAGTAATTACAACTGATTATGTTATTAAGTTAATATTTTAAATGTAAACATCAGTGTGCAGAACTACCAAAGGGAAATGTACAATCGTGAACAACCTTCACTGTAAGGAACAAAAACATCCCTAAGCTTCGATTAATGCATGCAAGAAACGCAGGGTTCAAACTAACTCAAGGAAAGTTATAGAATAAAAATCCCCGTATTTTACAAGCATTGAGTTTACCGGAGCTGTGTGGACGCGCTGCTTTAACTGTAGGGCGCACACTGCCATCTGCTGTCAGACATGATTTAGTGTCGGCCTCCATTCTGAGCGTTAACCAGCGTGTTTCCTGAGAAATCTGAAATTAGCCTTTCAAACACTCACAGATACATCATCTCTCATCCGCTTTTTACTTAGAAATATGCCACAATTTAAATGCTATTCGTTGGAAAATCAGTGTGAGGCATTACTGACTGACCAGTCTTTTTGATCATTGCTTCTCTAGGCGAACTTTAGCTAGATGGACAGCTCATCTTTGATGTCACTCACACAACTCTGTGATGTCATGCCACTGAAATCTTTGATTCCCTGAATGTTCCGCATTTCGGTTCTCATAGTTTGGAAATCTCTCTGTACCATCTCTCACCAATCAGTCTGTGCTCAGCCGGTATCCTCCCCATATCTCAGATCTATCTGTCACCTCTCTCCTCACACATGACCAGTCTGTCGCTTTTTCTTTGGAAGGAAAAGCTCCCTGCCACATCTGGGTAATGGGACCCAGTTAAAGCTTTAAATTTGAATGAATGAAAGATTTTTAGGTAGCTACTTATTATTTGAAAGCACAGTACAGTTTTACTGGCATAAATGTAGTTCACACAGAACAAATGCTTTTAGTTATCAATGACGTTTTAGAAATGTCCTATTCATAGTCAGCCATGATGCACTGATTCTATGAGCGCATGTGTGATAATAGGGGGGGTTACTGAGACAATGTATGTATTTGCTGTATTTGTCTAGTCATGTGATCTCAACATGGCGGCCCTCAGGAGGGAGCCCTTCTGATGTAATTTAAAACAACTTTTGTTAGGTTACAAACATGACCAAAATGAACCAAAAAAGAACACAAAATCAGGTGTTGAGCACGGACGTGACAAATCAGTGTTTGACACGATCTCCTTACCTGACCACGATTCCTAAAGGCAAGTTTATAATACTGATTTATAATTTGAGCTGTCGGTTCTCATTTCCAGGGAAATGTCAGTTTGGCTTCATTTGATTTCAGCATACACAAAGTTTGTAAAGTAGTGTGCAATTTTATGTTTTAAACAGAGATGGCGGTAGAGAGGCAAAAGTCACAGATTGCAGCTTTAAGTCTTTATTTTTGGTGAGCGTACATTGGTTCGAACTATTTTTAAAAGTACGATTTATTTCTTTATGGATGAACATTTTTGATGAAATAAAATGCTGTTCTGAGTTCAAGTAAATAAATGTTGAATGGCGAACAGTGGCCGGCAGTGTGGCAGAACGCCAGCACTGCGGAGAACCGTTTTTTCACAGATCAGTGACACTGTGATTAACAGAATTTAATTAACGCTCACATGTGTCTCTCAACCCTGGGCTGAATGCTTTTCTAAGATGTTTTATTGTGAGTACAGCCCAGCTGATTTAGTATCTTCTCTTTCAGTCTCCAGTGGCTACGGCAATGTTTATAGTGTAATGTATCAATGTCTAGACATTTTTCATTATAAGTTACATACGAACTGGGCAGTTAAGAGTGTTCCAGATAACAATTATAGGTTGTAAAAATATTTACCTCACACTGTCATTAAGTTAAAACATTTTTCTAGGAACGTTAAAAACATCCAGTTATTGGTTGGTTATAAGAACGTTATTTAAAGATTTTTTTTAAATCTGTAACATTTTTTAAACGTTCCACTAACAACTTACGTATACAGAATAACGTTTTGATATACATTATGTATAACGTTAAAAATGTTCTACTAACGTTACTGCAAGAATGTTTTTGATAATTTTAAAGGAACTTTGAGAGAACGTTTGCCAATGTTCTGAGAACATTCCCTGTAACCTGGGGATCTGTCCTGCTGCTTTCAATAAACCAGCCAAACGACAAACCTGTATAAACCTCCAAAAACCTCAGGGCAGTAAAGGTCAGAAGGTCATGGGTTACTCTGATTATTTTGTCCATGTGAAGCGGCACGTCTTGAAATAAAACAAGTTCAAATGAAGGTCCTTTGAGAGAAGCTCTGGCAGAAAGAAGCTTCTGCTGACTCACGAACAGTCAAAATGGCTGCCAAAACAAACCCCACAAAGGCCAGAAAAAATCTGACATTAAAGGGCTATATTTCTAAATGTAGAGGGAAGCTGGAGTGATTATTTGCTTAGCAATATCAAAGATGTTTAGATGGGCATGTCATAGTGGTTTTTTGTTAAAAGGTTGTCTGATGGTTACATTTACACATTTGGCAGATGCTTTTATCCAAAGCGATTTACGTTGCATTATACTATACATTGATTCTGAGTATGTGCAATCCCTGGGATCGAACCCATGACCTTGGCGTTGTTAACAGCATGCTCTAACCACTGAGCTACAGGAACGCACGTATGGTTTTGGTTATGGCTGAACCCTTGATCTTATCTAACATCAGAGCTGGTTGTTAGATAAGCAACTTCTGCTGTGTGTAATGCAACCAAGTGCAATGATTGGACGAACAGTTTATGATATAAATGTATAAACATTTTATATTTATAACGCTTAGTTATTGCTATCAGGATGTAAAGAAATGTTCAGCATAACAAAACATGTTCCTGGAAAGGATCACCCACCCCTGCCTTTAAAATCTGACCATTTCCGTTCATCAAAATAAATGATGGTTATACTCGACCCAGAGGATGAAAACAAACACAGAGTAACTGGTTGTGCATGGATCAGTTTGGCAGGGCTACATATCAAATATATTTCACTTCAAACACACCTGTGAAGTGTTTTAATGTCACCCAATGAAAGCAGTTACTGACTTCTGAACTGAACTACTGAACTCTCTCTCTCGCTCTCTCTCTCTCTCTCTGTCTCTCTCTTTCAGGAATAGCACTGACTGATCTTCCTGGGTCTGTGCTGTGTAGTAAAGTGAGGAAATGCATGATTCACTCTCTTCTGAACACCCAAGAATGACGCACAGCGCATGAACAACACGGCCAGAACCAGCCACAGAGTTCTCTCTGATGTACGAGCTGATTGGTTCTTCTGTAATGAAACTTGTGTAATAACAGCATAATTGTGAGGACATGCAGATCTTTTCTGATCCCAAATATATCAGCAATTACAAATGGTAACATCTTGAAGCATAGGCGATTTCCAGAGATTTTCCAGGGAATAGCTTCCGTCTCAAAGAGTTCGCATAGCTGAGAAGTATTTCTGTCAGTTAGTGCTCAGCTGGTGAAACCGGTAAATATATAACTTAAGTTTGTTTTTGTTTATTTATGTTTCTCATTTTTACCCAATTTTTTCATTTAACATTTCCATTAAGTAACACAAACGTTACATATGTTACATTTAAAGTTCTAGAAACGTTTGATTATGTCATTTTGAATAACCATTTTGATATTCAAAATATATGACTATATATATATATGACTAAACCGTCATAAAACCGCTAAAAACTGTTCTACTCACGTTACTGCAAGAACGTTTTTGAAACCCCTAAGAGAACTTTTAGAGAACGTTCGTCAAAGTTCTGAGAACGTTAATTCCCTCTTAGCTGGTCCTGTGCTGACGCCACAGGTTTTAGTAAAGGACTCTTTGCCTAGGCTAGCCAGTTTACCAACTTACCACAACCTCTGGAAAATTACACCTAGGTGAAAACTTACAGTCGTCAAATTAAATAAACTACATGATATCCTTTCATTTAAACCGGCGAATGGAGCAATGGGCCACTATTCCGATGTTTACCACGAGATGGCACTAAAAGTACAGTGTTAAACTAAAACATTTTGACACGTAAATAATCGTATTTCAGGTAATAATAAATGCGTGTCCAGGATTACCACACCAAATTTTAATGGTTTAAATTACTATTTTTTTATAATTGGTAAACTTTTAGATATCTTATCTTAAATAGCATAAAGATCGATATTCGCTCGCTTCAGTCTAAAAAGATGAGTTCATTGTAATGATGTTAAAGGACAGTAAAGTCTCTTTAATGTCGTACCCAATGACGTAACACAAACGTTGAGTTCGAACGTTGACGTCATGCTCACGGGCACCCAGAGGCTTTTTCTGTGCTGGTGGTCGTGACGTCACGGAGCAAACTTTGATAGAATACCCTCCATGTTTAGGGGACGTTGAGTACTATACTGACAACAGAAACAAATGACTTACGTGGGCAGAACATACAGATGATCAATGGAACGTGGGCGCAGTTTACGCGAACGCTTGGAAAGCGAGGAGTCGCTGAAACGGAGTTTGCACCCTTAAAAGTTTAGTGGTGTGTTTAAGGGTTCGCGAAACACCCCACTGGAGACAAGCGGTAAAATCTCGGGTGCACAAGGGGGTTGCTTTGGGTGAAACATTGTATCGAGGGCTTGTTTCGGATTGCTAGTATCTTGGGTTTATGGGTAAAATGAGGAACTCGCAAGATAGACGCTTTTAGGATTGTGGTACAGCCCTTCTCGGACCTCCGTCGCCGGGCGAGAGTCGGGCTTAGTCCGCTACAGGAACATCAGGATGATAAAGCCGAAAGTGGGTCGGATGTTTCTGGCGACATGCGTCGGGTCATTTTTCATTCTTATTTTATACTTTCAGAACATCTCAAGATCAGGTGAGTCTTACCAATAAACGAGACCTGCAAAAGTTAAAAACTGAGCCTGGTTTCCATTGATCTCTATCAGAATGTACACTTACACAAACTTTGTCGTTTTTAATACTTTATGTCGTCTAATGATGTTTACATTGAGTACAGAGCCTAATATTCTCATATGCTTATGTAATATTCTTACATCATACATTAAATATTTGTTTTACATGCTAGTTTAAATGAGTAAAATTAAATAACTTGTTTGACATGTTAGGGTATAACAGCATTTAACAGGATTTATAAGCATTTAAACATAAGTTAGTTGTAACCTAACCACATCCTAAATTCATAACGACAAATATTCATGTTTTTCTGTAAGGTTAGCTGTGAAAGATCTAAGATTTCCAGTGACTCCTCCAAAGTCTGATTTTAAATGTCTGGGGTCAGAATGGGGAAAAATTAAGGTGATGTCGAGTTGGACCCTTGTTTATTCAGCTGAACTTTATTTGTGTGTAGCTTGGCATTCTGTTCCTGCTGTCAAAGCAGGATTGCGACCTGTTCTTGCTTTTGACTCACCAATTAAGAACCACTATTTAAAAAACGTTTTATACAGTCTAGACCAGTGATAATATGATTAAACCTCTTACTAATGCTAATGTTGTCTGATGTGGACATGCACGCCACGTACCGACGGTTCCTCTTCTGTCCAGACTAAGTGGGACTGCACTCTCTCAGAGCACACGTGGATTTTAGCCTGTTTGAAACAGCAAGTGAACAAAAAAAGACAGTTCAAACTCACTGTTAACAAAGCAGAGAGGCAAAAGTGCCCCTGGAATGTTTGAAAAAGCCCCCACAGGGAGACTCTGGGGCATTCCAAACTCTTTTAAACCTTGATGCCCATGGTTGTCTTACCTTGAACAAGGGCGCTGTGTGATGTCTGTATGAGATCAAAAAAGTCTGTCAAAGTTATCAAAAACGTTCTTGCAGCAATGTTAGTAGAATTTTTAAAATATTGTATATCATACAACATACATGTATATATAAAATCCTAAAGACTATTAAGTTGTTAGTGGAACGTTATGTAAATTTACAGAATTAAAAAAGTTTGAATATAACCAAGAAATTACATTAATACAATGTCTACCAAAGAACGTTTCTTGAATATTTACCTGGAAACGTTCTAAATTGTTAGCTGGGTATCCGTGCGCGTATATGAGGTCATAGGTTGTGATTTGATTATTTTGAGATAAAATACTTCATGACAGAGGGAATTTGGAAGTGATGGCAAATCTCTTTTTCATTTTGTAAACAAAGCATCAATTCTCTTTCTCCTTTCTCCAAAAACAACACAGAGGCAAAGATCAGGGGACACAGAGTGTTTTGCTGAACATTTTATTATAGGCCCACAGTGAAGGCTGTTAAGTCGTCCAGGATTTAGTTGTCCTTATTTTACAAATTAAAAGCCCCTCTCAGCCGTTCTTGCCTAGACATGTTGCTAAAGAGCACAAGCGCTTTACAGTACAAACTGTTCAGAATTAGTTCAGGATATGACCCAGAAAGTCATGCAGCCAGGGGCAAATAGCTTAACAAGGCATGTTAGCTTCCAGTCTGTCTATACATATTATAACGCGCATCGAATGAATAAACGTTAAATGCTAATGTATGGATCTTATCAGCTTGTAGTTTTTAGAAATTCAGAAATGATGGTTTGTCATTTTTCGTCATGCTGGAATCTTTCCTGAATTCTTGTTTATTTCGCATCATTAGCATGAACATACGCACTGACGTACACACAGATCTTCAGAGGTCACGGGGTCACGCTTTACAGATGTCTGATGTATATACAGAGCGTTCAGCGTGCATGCAGGAAGTACCGATATATATACAATACCAAACATTTCGACAAACATTTTAAAGCTATTACAATACACAAATGTAATTACGCAGGAATTACGTAGTTACCCAAAAGGTAAACAAATACGGTTGCATTTTGCTTTACCTTTTAAAATCATTTCTATTTATGTGCTAAATTGCAAATTAAAATATTCATCCTTTAAAGAAATACAGTCACAATTTATATTTGTCTAAAAATGTCAAGCATTTATATGTACAGCTTTAGATCAAAAGGTTTTTGAAATCCAATGAGATGTTTCTGTGGAGTGTGAACTTTTGAATGGTAGTGTATTATTTCTTTATTTCTGTCCTTTGGCTGCAATTTCCATTAAAAAGAGCAGAACCTTCAATGAATTACTCCCTGGGAGTCTTGGCCTGCTGCTTTCAGCTTTCATGATTAATTACTTTTTAAAAGACTCTTCTGTTTATGTGGGCATATGCGTTATCTTCACACAAACCGCTTTGTAACCGTCCTTGTGTGTTAGCGTGTGTAGCATTTGTTCAGGTGTTTGTAATCAAGTTCACCACAGGAGAGATGTTTAGATCTTGGATATTGCGTTTTCCCTCTTCCGTTTTGTCGATGTGCCTTTTCTAAGTCAACATCAAGAAAATTTGGGCTGTTGAGAAACGACCAACAAACAAGAGATTTTGCTCTTTCTGTATGTGGTCAGTGAGATGGACCCACACAACTGGAACGTGGGTGAGCTTTTGTCAAAGGGCCTTTGACCATTTCCAATAATAGTGAGGGTTATGCTTTAATTTCTAGATGCTTTAGAGCCACATGCGATGAATAACATTTGACTAACTGTGGTCAGTTACTGTGCTCATATTTTTGTAGGTCAGCTGGTAGAGACTGGTGCTAACAACACCAAGACTGTGGCTTGAGACTAACGTTCTCTAAACGTTCTGTTCAAGTTATCCAAAAGGTTATTGCAGTAACGTTAGTAAAATGCTTTTTTAACTTTATAGATATCCTATATATAAAAAACGTTGTTTTGAAAATGTTAGTGTAACATTTTAAAAAGTTTCTTACACCCAAGCATTAACATTAATACAACGTCTAAAAAACCAAATGCTTTAAATGTTCCTATAGCATTCAAAATGAGGTGTTTTTTTTACTTAATGGAACCATTTGGGAAATGTTTTTACAACCTAAGATTGTTAGCTGGGCATGAGACTGTACCGTAGATGCTTCTCTCCATTTTTATTGCTGTTTAATTTTCTCAGCATCCATTGCAACAGCTTTGAAATACCGGTACATTGTCACCCTCTAAATAAATAATATGTCTGCTGAACATGCAGTCACTGCTTATCTAAGCACCATCACTTACTGCTCCTCGTATTTGCTCATTGCACAGCTGCTGACTCGGCTGCACGTCACAGTTCTTCACTTGTTTAGTTTGACACAGACGGGCTGCTTAATCTCAGCAGTCAGGCGTAGTTTTATTCAAGGGTAATTGTAAAACTATGGAAGGCATTTTTGATCTCCAGTGTCACATAATGGTGTGAGACTAAACATTTAGCCTCTAACTAGAGAATTTACGACAACATTCATGTGAACTGCAGCACAGCAGACTGTTCATAAATCTTCCACGCGTGTGCGTGTGTGAATCTGACCTGACTTCAGTTCTAGTAGGTTTAGTAAGAGATAATATTTCACCAACAGCTCATGGGTAGACCAGCAAGCTTAGCAGGTTTATAGGTTTGATTATATAACACACCAACTAGCCAGCCGAAAACAATAATGTTTTGAATGCAATTGTTTTGATTTGAAGTCACTCCCAATTCGTAAATGTAAATGTGAACGTCACCCTCGTGTATGAATACTTGTTGAGTCCGGAGCGTTTAAACTGCAGGAGAAAAGCATGCCTGTGAAACATCGTTAAACGCTCACGCACGGACCACTCGGAAAACTTTATTAAGACCGTTTCACGAGTGACCCAGAAGTAGAGCTTGTGCTTGAAATCTGAGTCATTGTGCAGTGCCAGAAGTTCAGACTGGAAATAATCTGGATTTCTGCAGTAATGCACATTTTGTGCTCTAGGTTTAGTGAAATGAAGTCATTGTTAGTACGGGTTTGCATTAACCTAATTGATTTGGAGGTAAACCTCTCAGGTTGCTACAATCCGAGGCTCGGTTTCAAGCAGAACCGCAGGGAAGAGGTTTATAGAGCGAATGCGCTGCATTAACTGATGCGCTCTTGCTGAAGCACGTAAACCAGCTGCAGTCTTGAAGCACTTTGCGACCGGCTCCTGCAGGCAAATGAGTTACGACGTCATCAGCCAGTGCTAGTTTTCTTTCGAACTATTATACAGCCCATAAAGTTGCATAACGCTCCACATGGCCAAGTTTCCCAACGGACCTGTTTTATGTTTTACGAGGAACTGTACACAAGATGTTGTGATTGGTGGTTTGGGTCAAAGTTTTGGGGCATTGAGCAGCGTCCCTCCAACCCTTCCCATCTTCCTTTCAGACATCCCAGACTAAATGTTTCTTAGGAAAACAGAGATCTGGAGCGCTGATTCAGAGCGCTTGCTTGCCAAACACTGTCACAGCTGTATTCTGGATTTTGGCAACACCCAGATTAAGCAACGCTTAACCGTCAGTGGTTTGTTCCATTGTTACTCTTTATTTGTTCTCCTTTTTTACAATTTTTTCATTCTTAAGACTTACAAAGGATAGGACGGCCATGTCCTTTTAATAAATAAGTAATAATAAATAATATATAAATTATGATCACATAAAATAATAACGATACATTAATTAATAATAAATGTCTGGACTCTAATGGAATTTCGGGATTTGGGATGGACAGTCTTGACTTGTCAAGGATAGAGTGACCCCCCTCATGCAGAGAAAGAGGATCTTTCTACACCTTGTCATATCATATGCAACCCATGATGCAGTTGATGCAGAATCTCTCTCTTTCTGTCTCTCTCAAAATTTCATCTTGAGTTGTGAGAGTAAGATTCATGTTATGAATGAAAGCTGTATAGTATCACATGTCCGCCGCCACTATGAGTGGCTGTAACTCCATCCAAATCTCTGATTGAACACATTCCAGGTTCTGCAGTGAATTTTGCTTTATTACGACACATTAGACGTTCCACTTTCCCCAGCGTGTTTTTAAGACAAATAGGAAAATGAACGCTTTAGTAAATCTGTTTATTTTAGTAAATCTGCCCTTGGAACTCTTTATGTACAACATCTTTGTGCTGTGAAGACCTTTACCAGGGGCAAAACTGCAAAATTAATGTATAAATAAATATTGATATTTTCCCATGAACATAAACAAACTTCCCAAGCCCTGCCAGGTTTAAAAGTGTTTACTGGTAAGAGGTCAGAGAAAACGTCAAGGCCTGGAACTAATTCATTTATTAATATTTATTATTATTAAGTGTGACAAACGTTTATGTTATTTAAAGTGTGAAATGTGTTCTTTCTAACTTCAGACTCATCTATACATTTTGGTTTTCCCAGCAGATTTAGTGTGTCTACATCACAGCGTCCAGGAAGTGTGAGCCCTCACACAGATCTTTCCATTTGTTGTTCCAGCGTTCCTCGTTAACTGTTTATGTCACCGGAAAAATATGATCCCGAATCTATTAACTTCAGTCATTCGAACGTTTCCCTAATTATATTTGGACTATATTGGTGAGAACACCAGCTGTGAAGGCAATTAAGTCAGTAAACTGTATAATTTTAAGAGTAAAACAATTCAGAGCAACAAAGCCCCAGTGTTCAAACAAAACCCCTCACAACATGAAGCCGAGGAGAATTTGATTAGTAAGCGATCGGCTGCAGGACAGCAGGGGCGCTTCCTGTCCGTTACCTTGCGAACTTTTAAACGATTAAAGCCTGCTGATATGTGTCGTGTCCTCGCGAAACCTTCTCAAGCCTGCAGAAATGGGCGCGGGCCTGTGGCGCATTCCAGCAAACGGCCTCTGTTGCTGCCGCCTGGCCTGAGTTAACTTGAGCGAAGTCACTTATATCGCATACTAACAAGGGTGAAAAAGGAGCCTCATTGTTGCCCACTTTTTGTCTACAGAGTAGCTTAGCATTCTTTCGAGGAAATCATTTTTTTCTTTTTTGAAGGTGCATCATGCCGTGTCTCGCCACCTAGTTTTTGTTGCTGTTATTTAATTCGTTTTTTCTTTCTCCTCTAATGATTTTCTGGCGATTAATCTCTTTAAGTTCCTGTAACAAACTGATAAAGTTGTAAGAGGAAGTCGGCTGTCATTCACCAGTGTTCTGTGGTCGTAAGACAGATTGTAACAGTCTCTTCCACACGCTTTAAGACTTCCTTTTTAAAACGATGCTCGTCTGATGATTGTTTATTAGGAGCGTCTTGCGCAAAGGCGCGTAAATTTGTGATGACAGCACTCATATGGTTGGGCTTGGCCGAGGTGTCAGATTATAGCGTTTCGTAACGCCGCAGTTCTTTTTATGTGATATCGTAAGCTGGAGTTTAACAGACTTTGAAACAAAAATAAAGAAGCAAATCAATCAAATCAAGATATTTGAGGATAGAGCTGGAATGTCATTTTTTTCAATGTTGAAATCCTCTTATCTAAGCTTAATATGTCAAGATGACTAAAAGCAATTGCAGCCGCTTTCAACGGCATTGATCTGTTTGTTTGACAGGTCAGACGTGTCGTCTTGTGGCTGAACCAACGAGCACGAGTTTAGGGCGGGACTACCTACAGCAGATTCTGATGACATAAAACAGCCTGCATTTGTTTCATTCTGTGTGGTGCTTCTCTGCTCTGGTGTTGGCAGAATTCACAGGCTTTACCTTTAAGCAGCTGTTATGGCCTTTGCAACGTATAACAGATGTGATTCTATATAATCAATTTATCATTTTAAAGTTATATATATTCTTCTATACACTTGTATCTTTTATCTTGTATCTTGTATGTATCTTTTATACACAAACATAAACATAATCTTTACATATACATAACCAGTAATATATATTATAGACCAGGGAATTGCTCATATTTAAGTCTGTCATTTTTTCTTCTTTATTGGTTTTTATATGATCCATTACACCTACTTATCTCTGTTTTCTTTGTGCTTCTTTGTGCTTCAACCACACTAGGTTTCAAAGGATCCTTTGACTTTGCTGGCACATGTGCAAAATCAATCACTTACGCTTACCGACAAGGGCCCCAGAGTGAGGAAGGGGTGTATATGTGTGTGCTGGGTGGGAAGGGGAGTAAGGGGGCAAATTTACTTGGACTGAGGAGAAAAGAGGGATTCTGTAGAGGATGTAAATGTAGAGAGGAAATTTTCTGGCTGATCGGCAAGGCGCAGTGTTCAGAAAACGCAGAAATTGTGGGGCTGAACCAAGCAGGGGCCCATATGGACAGAATTAAGAGGTCTTCTTTTTTATAGCGCAATAACTTTGATCTTTGCTCTCACAAAAGGTCAAAAGTCTTACTAGAAACTGTTTTACATTTTCTAAGATTTTCTGTTTGCCTGTGTAAAACTCTGTGTGCACACGAAGATGTTTTGAGGGGTGCTGTGTAGTTCTATTTTTTAGGTAGTTGTCAGAGTGTTGCTTACTAGTGCACACCAAAAGAGCTTATAGCCTTTAGTCTTTATAATATCCTAGCCTCTAGATTTGGCTCAGGTGCTTAAGTGTAAGTTTGTTGCCAGTTTTATCATCCGCCAGGCAACAATTGTCTGTCCAATTACTTGGAAAAATAATAACTCCTCTCTAAAGTTCCTCTCCTCAAATTTGAGGTATCGTTTATGACTTTAGCATAACATAACGTACTAGGTAAAATACAGACCAGATTTTCTTTTAACTTGGGGTTAAGGTTTGTTTACATCTATAATTTTGAGCAAGCAAAAGTAACAGTGTAATCGGTGTTGAAATGTTTTGCTGTTATACATTTAAAATGAATCGTTTTCCACTTCTCATCCTTTGCTTTTGTGATGTGTTTGTAGCTTCCGAACAAGTTTCGGGTCAGGACAATTTCCTCATTAAATCAAGAAGAAGTCCCCTACAAACACTCCAGGAAAATGACCTGGTATGTATTTTGTACGTATAACCTCAAATTCAGTTCAGATATTAAATAAGATGAAGTTCTGGAGTCAGAGCTGAAAGAGGATGGCAGGGTAGCCCTGGTTAACAGAAGACAGTGCGTTCCTCGAGCCCCTGGTTTTGAGGGGGAGGTTGAGTTACTAAAACAACAACAACCTCGCATTCCTGCAGCGACTCATTCAAACACCTTACACGTACGCCGCCATTTCATAAAGATGCTCACAAACCAACTGACCGAAATAGAATTAGACACATTACAAATTTGCCAATAAATATATTGCACTCATACATGAGTAACTGAAATTAGCGTTTCACACGTACGAAACGTCTGTCTTCCAAACCAAATTTAAATACTGGCTACTTTATTTGGGGAGTTATTACTTTAAAATTCTCTGTGAACTGTCCAGATCGGATCCTTTCTGTTGAATCGCCACCAGCTCATCAAATTCAATTGTGTTCTTTTTGATATCAGATCCATCTGCGGCTCATCCCTCAAGCAAAACGTTTCCGTCCCCAGAACTGCTGTGTCTTATGGCTTCACACAGACTTCCCGAAAACACAGCAGCTGTCACGTCACACAAATACGGTTGTCTGCATGTGTTACCGTATTTGGTTTCCATACAGTTATAAATGAACTTTAATTGTGAATTTTAGACACCGTATTAAGGAGAAGACCAATGAAAACAGTTAAAAAAACGCACTATTTCTGCAGTTTTGGTGTTTATTCCTTTATAACCCACTGTTTTTCAAAGCAAGTAATGTTTTTTTCCTCAGGTTATTTGTCAATTCAACCTGTCTTGGGATAGTTCACAATAGTTAACTAGCTGTCTGTGACTCTATAATTTAGGTAGTTGTAGATTTTCTGTCTTTTTTAATTGTCACATTTTAAGCTGTGAAAACAGCTTGTTAGCATACTGTTTTTTAGCTGTTAGACAACTTGTATGATAAAACCCTGTAAGAAGCATTTCCTCTTTAAATTAATTCCCATTTAAAGCACCACTTTAAATGTCTTACTTTCTTTCAGGATCATTCTGCTGTACAAGCTACCCTGCAGGGCCGACGGGAACTCTTGGAGGAAACCTGTCGAACCCACACCCATAAAAGACGAGTACTTAGCCCTGAGGATCTCCGGCATCTCATAGTAGACGATAAACACAAGTTATTGTACTGCTATGTTCCAAAAGTAGCATGCACCAACTGGAAGCGCGTGATGATGGTGCTAACAGGCGATGGTCGCTATCGCGACCCGCTAGCCATTCCAGCTAACGAGGCTCATGTGGCGGGCAACTTGCGTTCGCTCTCGGAGTATTCCACATCCGAGATCAACAAGCGCCTACGCACCTACCTGAAGTTCATCTTTGTGCGCGAGCCCTTTGAGAGACTCGTTTCCGCCTACCGCAACAAGTTCACCCGGAGCTACAACACGGCATTCCACAAACGCTACGGAACCAAAATCATCAAGAGGCATCGTGTGGACCCCCAGTCTGAGGCTCTGGAAAAAGGCGACGATGTTGCATTTGAGGAATTTGTGTATTATTTAGTAGACCCACAAACTCAGAGGGAGGAGCCGTTTAATGAACACTGGGAAAGGGTTTACTCACTTTGCCACCCCTGCCTCATCCATTACGACGTGGTAGGCAAATACGAAACGCTCGCACAGGATTCACGCTACGTGCTAAAGCTAGCAGGGGTGGATGGAGAGGTCAAATTCCCCACCACCTCCAAGAGCACCAGGACCACAGGAGACATGGCCGCCAAGTTCTTCGACAACATCAGCCCATTTTACCAGAAGAAGCTCTTTAACCTGTATCGAATGGACTTCTTACTTTTTAACTACTCTTTGCCAGCGTACTTGACGTTGAGTTGAGGGCTTGCACAACATGTTTTAACTGATCCCAAAACCATCTTCATTTGCACAGGAATGAGTCTTGCGAGTGCGTTGACGTTTCTCTCTTGTATCTCAATCTGCAGTGATTTGCTTGAAGGAACTTTGAGAAGAACTTAGCAGATGAGCTTTGACTGTGGTTTCATCCTGACTCTCTTGAGGCCAAATTCAGCACTGTGAACAAATGACTGCTGGCATGGGTGTTGCATCCCATTAGAGTTCACAAAATACTGTCTGTCATTTCTTTGGCTTTGTTAACTGATGACTGAGCTTCAAGTATGTGCCTTTGTCCTTCAAAATGTTGATAAGTGAAGCGGGATTCTTCATCAACAGACAAACGCCATGAATGTTTCACATCCCTCAAACTTTACCACCCGAATCATATTTATGGTATTGTTTACATAGCGTATTTATTGCAGAGTTTGCTCTTGAACCAGAACTGACAAAGCCTTGACTTTAATCTTGAAGGAATTCCTGAAGAGAAGTATAGTGGCTAATCTCAGAACTTCCTGTCTAGCATTCTCTGGATCTGATTTCAGACTGTAACCCCACACCGGTCAACAGGAGTGTATTATCTACAAACACAAAGTGCCAGCAAAGGTAGTTTCCAAGCGTCCAAACGTGAAGCCAATAAATTGCCAATTTTGTTTTTCTTGCTAGTAAAGATAGAAATCTCTGGAGAATAAAGGGATGGATTTAGACTTTTAGTTGTGACTAGACTGGGCTGTCTACATTGGCCAGTTTACCTCCTCTGGAATTAAACATTCTCACAGAGTCACCTCTTTATTTAGCATGCATCGGGCTGAGTAAACAGTGCATAGCTGTGGTTGGGGAAAGGTAGACCCTCATCAGTGCTCCTCTTGTTGAGTTATGGATGCAGGGTGAGGTGCAAACAACCCACTGGGCTTTGCATGTCAAACATCAGTAGAATCTTGGAAAGAAACACTCATCTTATGAATCTCTAAGCGTTAAAGTGCAATAAAGGTTTGTAATGAGGTACCAGTATCTGTTAGAAAGTTTACCCAGCTAACAGAGAACATTCTCAGAACGTTGGGTAACGTTCTCTAAAAGGTTTAAAGTTATCAAAAATGCTCTTGCCATAATATTTGTTACTGTTAAAGTTGTTTCTAATGTTATAAACAGTTAGTGGAACGTTTTAAAACATTACAGAATGACAAAATGTTGGAATAACATTTTTATATACAAGCAATAATGTTAATACAACGCGTAATAAACTGGATGTTTTGGACATTCCTAGAACTTTCAAAATAACATTTTTAACATTTGTTACTTATTGGAATCGTTAGGGAAAACTTCCTGCAACTAAAACTGTTAGCCGTGTATGGTTTGTCATTTTTTGTGAAAAGCGTAACCCTTATGCCATGCATCCCCTAGAATGCTGAAAGTTACCCATCAACCCTGTTACACGGGCACTATAATGGCGACTTTCAACCCTGTTCCTGGAGAACCTTAACAGCACACGTTCTGGATGTTTCCCTAATCAAACACACCTGGTTTAAGTGTTTGATTTTGTTTGATGTTTAGCTCTTATGTCAACAGTAGAGCACTCAAGACCGAATAAGTCATTTAAAATATTTATTGTTTCTCTAGTAACAGGGTTTTGAACCACTGCAATATAGTGCAATATAGCATGGTACAGTTTAATGTCCTGCTATAATTGGAGTCTAATTTCACTAAATGTTTTTTGGTTCATTAACACTCAGTTAAAGTGAAGTGTGTCGCTTCTGTGTTGTTGGAAGTGGCAGAATTGCAAAAATAACCCAAAAAGTTTCAAACGCTCCAAATAGTCCCGTCTCCGAACTCGTGTGATTGGTTACGTTGTTGTTATGGCTCCAAAAAAAACTGCGTTTTATTTGGTCACTTGTGGCGCATAACATTACAGACTGAATTACTGAAAAGACTAATGAATAATTTCTACAGCTGAAATGATGACATTTTATGACTCGAGAACAAGCAACTAATATTAACAGTGTGTCTGACTAATATCCGTCCAGCAGACAGACAGACGTTGCTTTGGGCTACATCCTCAATCTGTTCCACAATGGTGCATAATTCTTCTGTATTGTTAGTGGAAGTGATTTGTTGAAAACTGTTTTCTAGCTTGCCAGTTAGTCACATATTAAACTAACAACTTCCATTTTAGATTCATTATGGGTACAGCGATCTATCATAGGTTTACAATGTTACTTTTACGATACTTTTATGTATGTAGGAAAACGCTTTCATCCAAAGCAACTTGCAGCGCATTCAAGCTATACATTTGACCAGTATGTGTGTTCCCTGGGAGTCGAACCCACAACCTCTACGAATCTAACTACAGTAACTTTTTGTCACTTGTTGCTTTAAAAAATGTGTCACGCTGTCGTGTTAAAATGTTATTTGATTTTGTTTTGAGGTGTATGATTCGTATGAAAAAAATGTGAGACTAAGGAAGCCATTCACTGTATGAGGTGAACTGTCGCGACTGGGTAACTAACGGTTCTTGGCCTCTGTGATGTTACACAGTTCGCATCCGTTTTGAAATCTCGTGGTCATGCATATGTACTGCGCAACTGTGAACGCTTATGTGCACTAACCAGTATGGAATCTTGCTTTGAAAGGGGACAAGACGGTTGTTTTTAGTTGTATTTATTTCTGTAAACAACAGTGAATACGTTTCAACAAACAGTGACAAACATGTTGTGTCATTACATTCGTTTAAAAATGACAAAGCAATTTGTCTCTGGTTCGAGCACCAATAAACAAATTTATGGACGTTTTTTTTTTACTGTTTTAGGGACCGAATACAAACTGAGAAATTATGTGAGTGATAGTAATTCGGTGAAGCTGTTACAAATGTCTTAAATAAAATTGCCACATCTTCATTGTGTTCGTCTGTTCATTCAAGCAGAACAAATGACAGTTTTTTTTGATGGCTGTCGATTTCAAGCATATTTGAGAAAAAAATATTTCAGGTGTTAAAAACTACAAATTCAGAAATACAGTCAGACATCTGTATATTTGCATCTTATTTGAAAATATCCAGCAGCAAACATTTACTAAAACAACGACAGGAATGACATCCAACAACAGTTTGAGACTTCACCTTGTACATTAAAACAGATTGGGATTCACTGACAGTTAACAACAAAAACTATTAAAAAATCCTTCTGGAAATTTCTTCAGAAAATATCCCAGAATCCTTCTGGGTCATTACAGCTTGTAAACTTCAAATTCAGTTTATAAATGGCACTTTAAAAAAATGTGATACCCACACCAAAAAATACACCTTAATACAGTGTTTCCCCACCACTGTGCCGCGGTACATAAGTGTGCCGTGAGAAATCATCATTTGTGCCATGGAAGTTGAGACTAGATTTTCATTATATTTCAATAAATAGTTTTTGTGACATTTTTGTTTGGTGCCTTGTGATTTTTCTAACGTAAAATATGTGCCGTGGCTGAAAAAGGTTGTGAAACACTGCCTTAATAAACAGTTACTTGAAAGCAGCATCCAGGCAACAGGACAACACAAGTATAACCATATAACAGACTGTCTTGTAGTGCTTCCTGGTAAGTTACCATGTAATCCATCTTGCACAAACGCACACTTGGCATACTTTGTGCAAACCATACTACACTCCCCATAAACAAGCTTCTTCAAGGGCAGCACAACCAGCCTGGGCGGCAGGAGCCCTTAAGGATACCAAAGGCCCATGAAGATGGAGGTGGACAGCATCTTACGGACCGAGCCCTTCCACTGACATAACCAGACGGAAACACAGGGCGAGGAAACCAGTACCCAACAGATCCCCTAATGCAGTCAGGTACGGGATGGAAAAGTTATCAGGGTCCAGACCTTTCCTCCACATCAAACGCACAATGACATCGGCTGTATAAATAAGGATCCCGACCTGTAAGAGACAAACAAGATGAAACTGATTTCTTTAATCATCTTTCAAAACATATTTGATTTGCAACATTTTCAGGAATCTACAAGCACTGACCTTGTGAGTCATTGCACAAGGAAAAACCGGTGACAAAATATTAGTTTTTTTCTTGCACATGTCAATTTTAAATATGTACAAAATGTATAAAAAATTCAGGTGATGAATTGATTTTTCATGCAGTCACACTATAGGATAATTTCCACATGTGCCTGGAGAACATGTGGAAACAACTATGAACGCACCATTTATGTGGAAAAAGGAAAATGTTTTGTTTGTGTCCATGGCGAATTATAAAACTCTAGCAGAAAAACATTGTCCCAATTTTCCATTTTTTACAGTAAAAATGTCTTGAATATGAAAGTCGTAAACTGACCCTTTAAAACAATTTGTGATCATCTAGTGTGAAATAGCTGTCTCTGTTTTTCAAGCTCTAAAAAACGTAATAACTGATTAACTTTTTGTAAATAACTGATCCAGAATCAATGTAA
>JAZGTJ010006757.1:0-24211 GCA_036877575.1 Botia almorhae | reverse complement strand
CTCACACACACACACACACACTCTCACTCACACACACACACACACACACACACACACACAAACACAGTAGGTTTCTATGCTTTGTGGTGACTTTACAAACATGCCTACTTTTCTAGAACCAATCAATTCCCAATTGAAAAACAAGCCATGCCCTCATTTTTTCTATTTTTACTCTATTTTTGAGTTCCATCACAACATTGAAGAAACTTCCGGATCATGCAGACTTTAAACTAAACAAAACTGTTGCCGTCACCCCAGAAACATGAGATATCAAACTTCTGGAGACATTGCAAACTGCTTCCAGGTCAAACAGATCAGTGGAAAACACAGCTAATGACATCATCACACTTCCTGTCCCCTCACAGCTTATATTTATATTTATATTTTATATTTATGCATTTGGCAGACGCTTTTATCCAAAGCGACTTACATTGCATTATACTATACATTGTTTCTAAGTATATGCAATCCCTGGGATCGAACCCATGACCTTGGCGTTGTTAACGCCATGCTCTAACCACTGAGCTACAGGAAAGCTTAGAGTTCAACATCCATGTGTGGACAGACATACAGAATCAAGCTTTTACAACAAAGACTTCCTAAAGCCCCTCAAAATTACTTACACAAAGTATCGGCACATCTACACATTCACTTGTGGTAGATTTTGTTCCCTTGTAGAAGGTTTGTTCTTTATAAACACATTATGCAGCCAACTGTCAAAGGTTAAACTTCACTGTCTTTTTAATTGCTGGAGAACTAAACACATCAGTTCTGCAGAGTGATCAAAAATCAACTCAGGACACGTTTCATTTTCAAGGTTAAATTTGCAGTACAGTACAAAGTGTCTGGGTTGATTCTTGTGAATTATTCATAACCACAGATTAAACACAAACTACAGCGGATTACACAAAAACTTTTCTCCACAAAGTGGGTGATGCTCAGCCCAATCCTGAGACATACACAAACATTTCTGCTGTGACACGTCCCTTAATAAGCAAGCGTGCAAAGGAGCAACATAATGTATTATGTGCAATTAGGTAAACAATAAAACAGACACTGGGTCCAGTTCATTGCACATGTACTGAGCATAAGGTGACAAGCCTCAGTCATAGACTTACTGTACATGTGTTGTGTTATGAATTGAGTTCTGCCATATACAGTATTTTCCATTCATAGAACAGCATCCTGCTCAAAGACAACTAATATAAGGCTCAAAGTCTTACCATTTCATCCATCTTCTCCTCCAAACATCTGGACGCTGGGATCTTCTCTGGAGTTGTGGTCTCCAGCGGGCTACAGTGCTGCAGGTCTGATTCCTCATCAGATGAGCACTGCTGAGGTAAGCGCTGTGAAACATCCACTTCACAGAGTTCTTCCTCTGTTGCAGAGGAACTGAGAGGAGGTGCTTCAAAATCCTCCTTCTTCTTCTTCATAGGCTCAGAAGAGGCACTGTATGGCGTCTGGGACAGCGAGTGAGAGCGAAACAGAGCAAGCTGTCCTTTCACAGACTCTGGCTGGTTTTGACCCTCTGGACTGACACCACTCAGCAGGTGCGCGCAGCTCTTTGACCTCGGCCTGGCTAACTTTATAACACAACCCGTGTGGTGGTTTTCCTCCTGGGCAGGGCGACTGTGGGCTTCAAGCAGGTGAAACAGGAAGTAGTTCTTCTCCAGGTTTACTTCCTGCTGGAGCCGTTCAAGCAAAGCAACCTGCTGCACATCTGCTTGAGAGAACAGCGTCTTTAACAATTCCTCAAGTTTACGGTAAATAGCCTCGTTACCTTTACATCCCACAGGCTTGTTACCTTTACATCCAAATTCCTTCACAGGCGGCCTGCGGTCTCCACGAACTCTTGGTTTACAGATGCCAGGAATCTCATCGGCCAGCTGACGATGTTCTCTGGTCTGTTTCTGTTTCTCCTGAGTCCTCCAGCGCAACAGCCGCCGCACCTCTGCGGCCCGTTCTCGCCCCAACCGGTCCCTCTGCTGCAGGAGCTCCAGCGCCTTCTGCTGCTGCAGTCTGTACGTCAACTCCCTCAGCGCCCGCTCTCGCTCCTGCCGCGCCTCCTCGCGCTGTGTCCGCAGCTCCAGGGAGAAGCGTCGGTGCGCCTGACGGTTGCGACTGCGCTCCACGTCTAACGCAGCGCGGAGGCGCTCCACATCCCGCCAGGGGTCAGAGCCAGAACCCAGTGTGAAACCACAACAGATGCCTTTGTGGCTCTTCTTGGAGGAGAGAACATTCATGTTATTGTTATCAGAGTTTCTGCCCATGACAGTGTTAATGGAACTGAAGGATGAATGGAAACATGCAGCTGAAATGAGGAAGATGACCACAGATGCATGCAGGATGCATGCGGGACACATGTAATGATACACAGCATGCACAGAGATGATACACATCCAACATGCCAACTGGAAAAAGCAGAGATGAGACACGATTATTCAAACGCACGATTAGACAGAAAGATACTAAGATGAATAGATTTATAAAATAAAACTGAACGATGATGTTTCATGTTAGAGACTTTAGAAAATATTTCCTGTGTTTAAACCAAACGTCTACGTAACGTTCTGCTTCATTTCATTCACACACAGAAAAACGTTTCAGAGAAACTCAAGCTGATGAAAGAGAGAGAACATGAAAAGCAAAGAGAACATGACATCATACACCAGAACTCACCTGTTCCTCAACTCTTCAGTCTGTGTTCAGTACAAAACATCAAAACACATCATTAACACACAACATATTTCAAGCTGTACTCATGTAGTGTGTGTGTGTGTATAGAATCGAACCCACAACCGTTGGGGTGCTAAGGCAATGCTCCACCGGTTGAGCTACAGAAACACATAGACTATATAATATATATGATTGAAATACTTTAATAATACGCTAAAAATAGAGATTCTAAAATGAACTGACGATTCAGTGAACTTAAATAGCAATTAATAAACATAAGGAAGATATAACGGTACAGTATGAAGTATAATTTACATCAAGTATATTTAATATTAAACCAGGAGTGATAATTGAGATGCAGATTAGTGAAGCGGCATTAGCTATAGGGTTTATTCTTATATCTCTCTATATCACTACACGTACACTACACACATTAATTCAAGAGAAACCGACCTTTAAATAAAACAAACATGAAACTGTAAACACGTGTGACAGCAACAAGTGTGTATTTAAAGAGCCGCCGCGCGCTCACGACACAATCACGAGGACACGGCGTATCCGCTGATCACGTCACACCGTGTGTAATGCCGTCAGAGACTTTTATTACAGAAGAATCAGACTGGAAATACGGGACATAAACACTCTTACCTTCCTCACAAACACTTTAAGATGCGCGTCACGTGTCCTTCAGCTTCAGCCTCGCACCGGCGGGTTTAATATCCCGGTAATCGTCTACAGACGGACTGAAGACGGTGCTTTTATATTCGCGACCGTGTGTGTGCAAACGCGTGTTAAACTCCAGTTTCAAAGCACCAGTTGCTCCAATCCACGACACTCAGAGAGAGAGAGAGAGAGAGAGAGAGAGAGAGAGAGAGAGAGAGAGAGTGTACAGTAACAGTAATTCAGCGAGGGTAGAGCGACCACTCGTGGACACCCTGCGACAGTGAATCACCTTCATTCTCCAGACATAAACAATAATACATGTCTGTATTGTTTCTTGATAGACGCTATCCGTAACTTCTGCCTCTCTATCGCCACCTCTGTTTGAAACATGACAGCGCGGGTCACTTTATGTGCGTTGTGGTCATATGAAGCCAACCTGACATTTCCCGGGATTATAAATCATCATTATAATCTCAGTGTTGTGTATCAGGGTAAAATGAGATGAGCACTGCTCTCCTGTGTATTTGCTCAATAACTGATTTGAGTCTGACTTGATTGCAGCTTTAATATAAAAATACAAAAATGAAAATAGCAACGAATCATGCAATCAAAGAGGAAATACAGGAAAGCAGGAGGAGAGAGTGAACGATCAAGTGATACTGACAGAAAAACATGATGATTAACAACCAGGAAGAGAACAAAGAACATCAAGCTGATAAAGGCATTAAAAAAACAGAACAGACAGAGACACTAGAGAAAACCAGAGGAGAGGGAGGAAATGAAGCGAGAGGGAACAGGAAACTGTGAGGGGAAAACAGGGATTTTGGGAAAAACAAAGACAACAGGAAGATGAAAAGACTGCAGAAGGAAACGAGGATAATATCATTGTTCATTACAGGATTCTTAAACCTTATGAGAAATAAACAGACAGTCAGCCATGAAAGATTTCATCATCAGAGAGTTCTCTTATAAAGAACTGTCAGAACTGCAGCAGGAACTAATTAACTGCAAATAATACATTATATACACATTATATTATTTATAATCATCAGCTCATTCTGTATATTGTATATTTTGAAAATACAAACACATGATTTTCTCTTTGGCATTAAGAATCTGCAGAGTAGAGATTCCAGTTAACAGGGAACATTCTTAGAACATTGACTAACATTCTATAAAAGTTATCTCAAATTTATCATATAACTTTATTGCAGTAACATTAACAGAACGTTAAATGTTATACATCATATCAAAAATGTTATTAAGTTGTTAGTGGGAATGTTTTAAAACGCTACAGAATGAAAAACAAATGTTTGAATAGCGTTCTTAACCAAAGAAACTCAAAATAACATTTGTAACGTTGTTTTTACTTAATGGAAACGTTAGGGAAATGTTCTTGTTCTATGGAAACGCAGTACTAGGCTGTTGAAAAGATTAGCTTTCCCAGCTAACACTTTTAGGTACATTTTTTGGCGAATCGTCCAGTTTTTTAAATGTTGTAAGAATGTTATTCAAACATTTTTAATGCTACACATTTTTTAAATGCTACCCTCCCTACTTAAGAATAACTGTTTTGATATGCATAATATATAACTAAAAGTTTTCCTGCTAATATTTATTCAGTATAATTCACGTCTATATTCATTATGAAGCTCCAGATCAGCTCCCTGTTTCTGAATCAGCTGTGTTTCTGTCGTCTTCCTTTTGTTGGTTTTATCTCCTTTTCTATGTAACCTACTTTCTGGCAGCCGGTGCTGCTGGTGAGAAACAGGCTGGCAGGCAGCAAGAGCCAATGAGGGTGTGTGGAGCTCAATACAACACTGCTGTCCACCTCCTGCCCAATGGAATTATGGGAAAGGAGGTGCAATGCGTTGCAATTCACCAGAAAACCAGACAAAAGCCCAAGAAGCTCTACATTTAACTGATTGTCTCATATTTGACAGGCCCTGTGATTTCATGGACTATACCCAGCTAACAATTTTAGGTTGTAAGAACATTTCCCTAATGTGTCCATGAAGTAAGAAAAGCATTAAAAATATTATTTTGAATGTTCTAGGAACGTTACAAAGTGCAGGTTTTTAGACATTGCATTGATATTATTGCTTGGGTACAAGAACACTATCCAAACATTTTCCCAACGTTTCACTAACTAAAACATTCTACTAATGCTACTGCAAGGGTATTTCTGTAACTTTGAAAGAACGGTTCTCAGTTAGCTGGTTAGGCTGTGGGTCTGAGCGAGCAGTTGGGAATTGTACACCCAGGACAAAAGATCAGGGCAACAGGCACACGTTCACCCCCGGCTCAAGACGGATTAGCCTGTTTGGAGGATTATGATGCTTCAGCCTGCAGAGGAACCTGAGGCCTGTTATTATCTACTGCTCAGAGCCGGCTAACAGAAACGCAAGAACAATTCTAGCTCTAACATTAGCAACATTTACAAGAAGTCACAAAAACATTAAACGTTTTACCCAAAAAGTTCTAGGAACGTTCAAAACGCCCAAATTATTGCTTGATTATAAGAACGCTATTCAAGTTGTTTTAATTCTGTTTTTACCACTCAAAAATACTAAAGAATAATATATATTAAAAATAATTAAATAAATAAAAATTAATTAATTAATTAAAAAAAATATATATATATATAACATTTTAAAAAAGTTCTACTGACATTTCTGCAAGAATTTAATAACTTGGAGGGAATGTTTAAAGAATGTCAGCCAATGGTCTGAGAAGGTTCCCTGTTAGCTGGGCACCTGACACACATCCTTAATATTTCATATCGTTGCATTAACGGTAGAAATTCTCATTACTTGACAAACAGCTAAACAACTTTAAAATGAAACACACACATTTCCTCTGACCGAACCCCCATAACTGCCCAAAATCACATTCACTCCAAGACAAATGTTAGTAATTCAACATGAACTCATTAACATACAGATTCCTGACACATTAGTGTTAATAACACATTCCTGCACATAACTCATAACAGTTATTCATGCTGGTATTAAGCTACAATTAAACCAAGAGGACAGAATGTGTGTTTGATTTCTACACATGGATCGGTTACATTTGAACAAGCGTGAAACATCAGATTCTGGGTCATGTTCCTCTAGTTTCTGGATTACTTCTGCAAGAAATAATAAAACATCACACTTCTTATTTCCTCTTTAAAGTGTTACGAGAAATACAAATTCTCATATGATATGATCTAAACAGGCAGATGAAAAGAAATTGAAAACAGTTTTTTGTCCACTTGACAGCACTGAAGGTTTGTGCATAATTTATGATTTGGTGTTTACAGTAAATGAATCTGGATTCGTTAGGATTGTATGTTTTTATGATAATGTTGAGAGAACATTAGCCAATGTTCTGAGAATATTGCCTGTTAGCTGGGTATAGGAATAAAACCTGGTTAGTTAAAAATTATTTGGTAAAGGAGGGGAGAATTAGTTGTCTTAGTTGAGTTAGTTGGTTGGTAGAATGTTAAAGGCACACACACACAAACACACACATTGTGTTGTTACTGTACAGTGACAGACGAACTGGACCGCACCTTTCACGAGCACAGTTTGAAACTAGAGATGCTGGAATAGCTGTGAAGGGCTGCGCTTTAACTTTGTCTGTTTTCTCCTCCCTTTTCCTCTTTATTCTTTTCCACACAAACCAGACAGGGATGAAGTGTCACTCCATTCACATACAATGCCGGGAGATTTTTTGCTTTACGTAATCTGCAGTAGAGAACGCAGGTACTTATAGTCTGACAAGGTTACTGCGATGAAAGATCTTGTGTCTCTTCAGCCGGATGCAGAACCGTTTTCCTTTTCAATCCGAAGTTTAACTCTGACAGCTGGAAAACCGACCTGTGAGCTACAAGTCAACTGAACACAAGAGGATTGTAACATTTTTGATGATATTTTTGAGGGACATTTCATTTTATTTTGCCCACGAAGAAAACTGCTTGTCATCAAAGGTAAAGTATGTTTACCCTAATCAGTGATTATGGGAATCATTTACAAGAAATGTGTTTTAATGTTACGAGACAAACAGCAAAACTAAATGAAATGATGGTACAAAACAGTCATTTTTTAAAGAATTACTGTTGCCTACGAAATTTGGTTTGTTTACCAGATTTTTCTGGCTTACTTTATTGTAAAATTGTGTGAGGTCACATTTTAATCTATTAAAATAAACGACTTTAACGCACCGCAAATCACTTTCGACAATATCGTCATTACCCAAACGCATGAATGTAAATTAAAAAGCTTTTTTATTTTTTTGTTCTATTTGGGAATGAATAAACTCTTCAAATAACGATTCATATTTACATTGGCACAATAATGATTTACAGGTTGTCATACGCATGTCAATATAAAAACAGATTTAAAAGTGTGAGGTGTGACGGCTCTCTCTGGGTTCATTTAAGGGGGTATTTTTGCGATCTGTCAGCTCTCCATCAGTGTGAGAAGGGGTGGGAGGGGAAATCAGGCAGCACAAAAGGCAACATTATTCCCTCATGAATCCATGCTGCATCCAGTCATGAATAGAGTATTGAAAAACATCATAGTGGAGACTAGATTCATTTTCAGGCCTCACAACCAAACCATTTTGTCTGCGGTCTCACAGATGCAGGAGACGGACACGACAGCCTCAGACAGTGTTAAAAACTCCTCAGCAGCTAATTGCTTTGACAACTGACATTCTGAGGCTCTCTGTATCAACAGAAGTTTAGCTCTTCAAATCCAGAACACAAATTAAAAACGGCATAAAAATGGAAGCCAGACACAAATGTGTTGAATATTGGGAAGATTTTTCAAGAAGCTTTAGCTGGTTTAGGAAATCTCTGGTGATGTCCGTCACTCTTTCTAGAAGAACCTGTAGGAAATAAAAGTGACACGAGATCTCTTTTATATCCAAATAACAGAAACGCGGTTGGTTCAAACGCAAGTATTTGGTTAAGAACTTTCTTAACCTGTGCTTTCTGTGGTTTCTGTGTTTCTCCATTTTTCCCAGAAGAAAATAATTCTGCTCATGTTACACGGAACGTTCTTAAAATGTTGGCTAATGTTCTGTAAAAGTTATCTTAAAGTTATGTTGTTGCAGTACTATTAGTAGTGTGTTTTTAAACAATAATTATTATATATTATGTTATTTTAAGTAGTTTGTGAAACGTTTTAAAAACGTTACAGAATCTAAAAAATGTTTAAATAACTTTCTCATAACCAAGAAATAATGTTAATACAAAAAACAACATTTTAAACATTTTTGTTACTTAATGGAAACATTAGGGAAACGTTACAACCTAAAATTGTTAGCTGGGGTAATCTCAGCAGTGCATCTTCTAGAGTTTAATTTCCAGATCATTTTTCACAACGACATCTCAAACTCTGCTCAGTCTGCAATCAAAAGTCAGAGTAATTAGTATGTACAGTAGATAATCAGTAAGTACAGTAGCTAATCCAATGAATCACATCTAAAATGTCTTTAAGAAAGGGCAACCTATGTTTCTCTGGGTATCCACTGATGGCACCTGATTGGTGGAGATGATGCTGATCTGAGGGTTGATTCCCTCATCTCACAAAGAATGCGTCAGGGCCAGAAGGTTTTCTGAAGGTTTTCCTCAGCCACCCCTCCCCAGGCTTCAATCTCAGGGGAGAGCAGCGAGGCGCCCCAGCGGTGTCATCAGCTGCCTGAGCGCTCTGGAAAGTCGCAGTGACAGATTTGCAGGAAGTGGCGTTTAGCCGCTGACGATGAAGACCAGCGACAGCAGAAATGCCTTTTTGTGCGCTCCAGGCCCGGAATGTTCACTATCTGCTCCGCGGAATATCATATTCTCCCCAGATCTGGATCCTGAGCTGTATCCCACCATTTACACACATTCCGATGTAAGGTCAGGATGGATTTAGGAAATAAAGATGAAACGGGAAAGACAGAGTGTAAATCTTGTTGACTTTTGGTATATATAAAACCGTTACAGAATATAGAATCTGTTAAGTAGCTCTAACTCTACAATCTGATTGGATGAGACACCTTTGACCGCACAGCAGCTGATTTCTGTTTAAATGCAACAAAGTTCACAGAACTGGATTAGACGAACAAACGATCGTTCTGCTCTCATATCAATACATGTCCATCCAGATCTGCCAGTCGCCTGCAGGCTAACAATTTGTGTTGGTGTGTGTTTTGTTTGTTCATGATGTACTATGAAGAGAAACTAACCAATCACTGATGAGCAGACCTGATAGTAACCTAGATACTGTAGTAACCTCACACTGTTAAATCGGATGGTCCCTAACTAGTGAGAGACAGTAACAGCAAAACAACAGAGAGGAACAACAGAGGGGAACAACAGAGGGGAACAAGCCATACTGACAAACAACAGAAAAACTAAAGGAACTCACTGAGTGTTTATGTATGTGCAGATCTGCGATGCAGCGTGTATCAGACGGCATGCGCAGATGCTGGACATCAGCTGCGTGGACCCTCACCTGTCTGTTAGCATTACTGCTGTTGCTGACGGTGACTGCCTTCCTGCAGTTCGGTGAGTCAGAAGAACTGCTTCACAACTGTGACACAGAGTCTCAAAATGATTCAGAGATTCAAAAGAATATTTCACCCATATATGAAAATTCTTGCTGACAAATTATCTTGTTAAACACACACAAAAGAATGAAAATTGCATGTTGTTTACAATGACAGTGTAAAGTGTCTGTCAAGGTTTTAAAATTAATTTTCATCTCACTTAAGTCACGTCACCTGTGTCGCATCATAATTTTTGGTTACAGAAGATTTGTGTACAAACACTACTGCACAAACCCGTACGGGTGTGATTGTCATGTTAGTTAAAATCCTTCTAGACATATTTCATCTGTTATGTTTTCTGTGTGCAGGAGATCTCAAGCTTAGTCGAAGATCAGCCGTCTTCTGTGAGTATGATTGCATCTTCTCATGACTAAATCTCTGTGTGTATTTTTGTAATAGTTCCTGTAATTTTTTTGTAATTCTGTATTTTTTACGTTTGTAATACTACCTGTAATCTTCTTGTATTAATTAATAGTATTTGTTTATCAATTCATAGACGAGCATCTCAGTGTTTGTTACTCATAAATCTTCATCATACATCTAACTTTAGCTATTCAACTAGTGTAGGTTATGAGAATGTTTCCCTAAAATTTCAATTGTTACAGAAATGTTAAAAAGGAAATAATCAAGGAACATTCAAAACATCCAGTTTTAAAGACATTGTATTAACGTTATTGCTTGGTTAGTTTTTTCAAATGTTCCACTAATAACTTCAGAATAACGTCCCCTGAGGGACTGACGTTTCAGTAACAGACATTAATATCAGGGAACCTGTGAAGTGACCTAAATGTGCTGGTGCTGGTGAAAGGGTTTGTTCTGCTGTCTTTGTGTGACGCTGAAATTGCACACCACTGATTCACGCGTTCATACAACAGTTTGTATAGCTTTAAACATTAGCTGTCTCAAAACGTCAAACAGAAGAAAACAGAACAGTGACCTTGTGTCCATGAGGAGAAGATAAGGCTGGACTGTAAAAACACCCGAATGTTTTCAACAAATATCGCCAGTCGTCTAGGCAACAAGAGCAGCATTAAACTACACTTATATACATTTATACAGCATTTATATTTTAACACATGTATATATATATATATGTGTGTGTGTGTATATATATATAGTGTATGTACAAAATTCTTAATTCTTACATTCTTGGCATCTTAATCATGTGTCTGAACGATCTAGTAGTTTAATTCAGAAATATTCTTCATTATAAGAGTGATATTTTACTGTCTCGTACATTATTCTGTTCTGAGTTTATCTGCTATGAGAGTGAGCAGAATTCTCTTCCTGTTTTACTGAGTCTAAAATTACAGGAAAATAGATATAGTAGATATAGAGAGCTGTAGGTATGGAGGGCCAAGAACCTCTTTTCAACAAATAATTTGACCAAAATCGTTGTGTTTTCTCATGCTCTCTCTCCCTCTCCCTCTCTCTCTATCGTTGTGTTTTCTCATGCTCTCTCTCTCGCTCTCGCTCTCTCCCTCTCTCTCTATCGTTGTGTTTTCTCATGCTCTCTCTCTCTCCCTCTCCCTCTCTCTCTATCGTTGTGTTTTCTCATATGCTCTCTCTCTCTCTCTCTCTCCCTCTCCCTCTCTTTCTATCGTTGTGTTTTCTCATGCTCTCTCTCGCTCTTGCTCTCGCTCTCTCTCTCTATCGCTGTGTTTTGTCATGCTCTCTTTCTCTCTCTCTCTATCGTTGTGTTTTCTCATGCGCTCTCTCTCTCTCTCTCTCTTTCCCTCTCTCTATCGTTGTGTTTTCCAATTCTTTCTCACAGCCAATAACACAAGGACCTCCGTGACAACACAGCCACAAGGTGAGTGTTTTAGGATAAATCTCAGCCGTTCACCTTCTCACTGTTTCTTACTAACCTAAATATCTTTGTATGAGAACAAACACTGTTAAAGTAAGAGGAGTATGTGCTCGCCCAGCAGCACAGGTCAGTGAGACAGAAGGATGAAGAACAGATCTGAATTGCCTCCAAGGCACAAGTGAAAAAAAGGGTCATTTCCACACGCTCACTTTACACAACTCACTTTTCCTCCACTATGCCATCTTCTCTCTCTCTCTCTCTCTCTCTCTCTCTCTCTCACTCTCACGCTCTCTCTCTCTCGCTCTCTCTCCATCTCATTCATTTCTTGGAGTCGTATGTCATATTTAGAGTTATTATTGTGCCTTAAGTTGGAGGGGATTAGGTACATTTTTGCAGGGTAATTATATAATTATATTAAAGCCATTTCAGAGAGGCTAGCAACAGCAAGCTAGCTTTGAAACCATAACCCCGCCCTCCTATTAGAGCTCTCTCCAAAGCCACACCCCCTCCAACACATGAACACATACATAGTTTGACAGGCAAGGAGGACGTCCAATCATTACATACAGACCGAATACAGTGATTGGACAACATTTTATGATCCAGTGCCTTCCACAGAAGATATATATTTATATAAATTTATTTAGATCATTTTACTTAGTGATTGCTATCAGGATGTGAAGTATATAAAAATGTTTCAAATACATTTAAATATGTACAATAAAAATGTTTCTGAAAAAGATTGCCGACCCTGCCTGTAAAATCATCCCAGCTCACAATTAACATTCCTTCCTTAACAAGTAACAAAACAAAGACAGTATATTACCATTATTGCTTGTTATTGGTTATGAGAACGTTATTCTAACTTTTTTTATTCTGTAATGTTTTAGAAATGTTTCACTTGTTGATAACTCTGAGAGAACTTTTAAAGAACTTTGGCCAACATTCTGATAAACGTTGCCCAGTGTGTTAGTTGGAATATTCTGTTAGCCAGTAACACACTTCACCAGCAGAGGGCAGAACATGGTAACATAGTAATTCCATGAAACTCGCTGAAGTTATTTAGGAGATTATTATTCTGTGTTTCATGTATCAGGATATTACATCAGTCTACCCCCTCTTTGTCTTCCTAAATGCTCCGAGCAACATGCATGTTACACAGGTTTTAAAATCACCTGCTGTTTTCTCGTACCACAGCTTCAGTGCGGCTGGTGGGTGGCGGACTTGAGTGTGAGGGTCGTGTGGAGGTCATTTATAATGGCACCTGGGGGACGGTGTGTGATGACGACTGGGACATGGTGGATGCCAACGTGGTGTGCCGGCAGCTGGGCTGCGGTCTGGCCGTGGCCGTGGGGAGCAGCTCCAAATTCGGCCAGGGATCAGGTCCCATCCTGCTGGACAATGTGAACTGCAGAGGAGGAGAAATGGACCTGAGCCAGTGTGGGAATCAGGGATGGGGCGTTCACAACTGCTACCATTATGAAGACGTGGCTGTGATCTGCAGAGGTGTGTTCAGAGAGCAGATACTGTAGCTATATGCTTTTTAACTACTTTAACTACTAGATAACTAACTTCAGAGATGCAATCTGTGTCTTTCTCTGGTTAAAAATGAACAAAACTCAGTTATTGAGCAAGTACATGACAGATCAAAAACCAAAAACCTAGAAACATAAACTAATGATCTAATTAGTCATGATTTATAACTATTAAAAGATCCCCATTAAACTCTGTGGTGAAATAAAACTGCTGTTGGTCATTGATGAGAAATCTCATGAAAGCTGAATCGTGTCAGTGATGAGTTTGATCGGTCAGTTCTCTCTCTCTCTCTCTCTCATTGAACACAGGCAGTAATGTGGTAGAGTCACGGGCAGGTTTGGGGCCCACAACACCACCACCTGTGGTGTCTGGAACACGTAAGTTCTCATGCACACACACAATGTTCATTTTATTACACTTCAGCCAAAACCAAAGGGTGTTTTACGATGCTACTATATGGTTCTATAAAGAACACTTAACATCCAAAGAACCTTCCTGTTTTTTGTAGTGGAGAAAAGATTATTTGGACTACAAAAAGGTGAGAAATAAATGGTTCTTCTAAGAATCTTTGACTGAATGGTTCTTTGGGGAACCAAAGATGGTTCTTCTATGGGATTGTTGTGTAGCTTTTTCTAAAGAGTGTACTTTAAATAAAGCCCATTCTGATGGCCGCACGTATCTAATTTATAGGTTATGATGTCAGAGAGTAACAGTCTTATGGGAATTGGTTGGGGGATTTTCATGCTATGGAATCATGGCTTTGTTTCTGTGATGAGAAAACCTTTCGTGAAGTCCAATAACAGAACCTGAGACACATCAGCATGTGTGGGCATGAAACTGTAGCTGTCTGTTGTGCATCATATTCAATGCAGGGCTGAGATCAGCAGACTGAAATTACAGTGAATCTGTCCACACCCTCCATGCAGCATTAAACCATATGAGCTCTTAAACTAGATGAAGTAAACTGAGACGAAGATGCAGGTCTCTCACCTCTTTATAAAATGTCAAGATGTTCCCTAACATGACAACATTGTGTTTCACTTTATATGAAAAATAATAAGGCCGTATATTAGCTTGAGCTTATATTTAGCTTAAAAATAAAGGTACTTAACACTGCCATTGAAGAACCATTTTCAGCTGTGCATGGTTTCATAAATAACCTCTAACAACCGTAGAACATTTCTGCTTCACAAAAAGTTCTTTGAAGTGGAAAAAGGTTCTTTAGACCATAAAAGGTAGGAAAGACATTTTTTAAGAACCTTTGACTGATCGGTTCTTTGGGGAACCAAAAATGGTTCTTCCATGGCATCACTGTGAAGAACCTTTAAAAAGACTGTGTTTGAGAGCACAGCTGCATTTAATGTCTGATCAAACGTTCCTGTGGTGTAGGAGATGGCACCATACGGCTGTCGGGGGGTTTGGACCGGTGTCAGGGGAGGGTGGAGATCCACTATCAGGGCAGCTGGGGGACGGTGTGCGATGACGACTGGAGCATAAGAGACGCAGAGGTCGTGTGTCAACAGATTGGCTGTGGGCAAGCGACGGTCGCGACAACCAACGCTTACTTTGGCTACGGCACGGGACTCATTTTGCTGGATAATGTGAATTGTAACGGGCATGAGAACAATCTGGCCACCTGCTACAGCCTGGGCTGGGGAATTCATAACTGTGGCCATCATGAAGACGCAGGTGTGATCTGCTCAGGTGGGTTTGGCACCTCATCTATACACAATTCACAACCTGTGCAAAGAAAATACGTTCTATTGAATTCATCTGTATTCTGATTACTGGTGTACTGGTAACTTACACTGAACAGTCCAAACGTCTGGCACGCTACTGAAAATACCTGTTTTGCATTAGTTAATAACTCATGACAACTATTTATTTACAAATTCTATGCAATTTCATACACTAGAAATAGTGCACAGTTTGTTAAATATTTTCTGTTGGTCATGTAGTTCATTCAACCTTTTTAAGACTCCTGAAAGCTTCTGTTTTCTTTTATTTGAATAAAACTATCCAGATTTTAACAAGACTGTTGGTCCCCATTACACAGAAACATTTAATAACACCGTTTAACTGTCTGATGTTTCAGGGTCAGGTTCCACCACGGTTCCCTCTCTCAACACAGAGACTTTAGGCAGAGAATTCATCCAGACTGACCGCACTGCAGGTATATAAACCGTGTTTATATACTACACGAGTTCTACCTGCTTCACCATTTTCAGTTATACATGGTTACATTTACAGCTCATTTAATTGCGTCTGGCCTTTAGTTTTAGAATTCATCGCCCACTAAAGCGATTACCCAGCTAACAAGTTTAGGTTGTAAGAATGTTTCCCTAACATTTGTATGAAGTAAAAAAATGTTCTAGAAACATTCAAAACATCCATTTACATTGAATTAATGTTATTTCCTAATATGTTTTTAAACGTTATTTTTCTGCAATGTTTTTAAAATGCTTCACTAACTACTTACAAATAATGTTTTTGATATGTATGATAAATACTATTAGTATGAAAAAAGTGCAACTAATGTTACTGGAAGAACGTTTTTGATCATTTTGAGAGAACTTTTAGAGATTGTTAGCAATATTGTGAGAACTGTTAGCTGCGTAGACGATCTGTCACACACTGGAGTCACTGCAGAGGAAATATCGTCGAGCACCAGCAGACGGCGCTGTTTCAAACATCACACTCTGAACAGACTATTATCTGTTTTCTCATTGTAAAACGTGTCTGTTCCTGTGGCTCAGTTGGTTGGGTTTAGTGGGAACACACACTGATTAAATGTATAGCTTGAATGAACTGTAAGTCGTTTTGGATAAAAGCATCTGCCAAATGAGTACATGTAAACATCTGTTTCCTTCAGTGCCAGAAATGACAATATCAGTTACTGAGACGACAACCAGTGCTCCCACTACAGCCTCAACAACGAAAGGTAATAATGACACCAATGAAGCAGCTAATGAAAACCTCCGTATCTTGCTTACTGTGTAGTTACGGTTACTGCTGGAGGATACAGAGTGTGTTCATGCTGTAGATGAATGGACAGCATACAGACGGATATGTGACTGTACATACAGTAATTCTATTCTATAGTAATTCTTTCAACATTTTCGATCTCTTTCAGAGAAACCAGGCATCCGTCTGGCGAACGGAAACAACAGCTGTCAGGGGCGGGTGGAGGTTCTTTACTACACCATCTGGGGAACTGTGTGTGATGATGACTGGGACATGGATAATGCCCTGGTGGTCTGCAGAGAGCTGGGATGTGGGCCTCCGATAGCTGCCAAAATTATGGCCTACTTTGGCTACGGTTCGGGTTCCATACTGCTGGATAACGTGGACTGCCGAGGCGACGAGCAGAAACTGACGGACTGTTTTAATCTGGGCTGGGGACAACACAACTGTGGCCACAATGAAGACGCCGGAGTCGTCTGCTCATGTAAGACAAGTATTACATCCTGAGAAATAATATTTAAAGCTACGATGTGTAACTTGTGCCTCTGTACCACCATCTCTGTTTGAAACATTATTTCACGTGTTAAAGTCAAATGAAGCCAAACGTGAAATCAGACAAGACAGCATTATAAAAAACACACACAGTATCTTTTGATTTTAAGACTTACACATAATACTGTCTTGTAATTCATGAAGTTCTCCCCCCCACACACACACACAGTTTTCACTGCAACAGAATCAGTATTCTCAAACACACCACACAACACATCTCCCTCACATTCACTTGACTGTCTCTCTTTAAAAATAAAACCTATACCAACAAAAGAATTCACAACAACTGATCTGAGATCAGTACAGAAGAGTGGGTTTTAGCAGGACCCAGTGTAATACAGTTGGCCACGTTTGAATGAAAAATAAAAAGGCCAGTCAGATCACATCATCTTCAGCACAGAACCGCAGGGGAAGCCGACCTCCGTACAGCCCACATGCATCCACTTAGACATAAATATATGCATGTGTGTCTAATACATGAGAGAGAATGACTGAAACAAAGATAAAAGAATTAAAACAAGACTTAACCCTTAAAGTCATAGTTCACCCCAAATAAAAACTGATAATCATTTACTCACCCTCATGTCATTCCAAACCTGTGTGATCTTCTTTGGAACACAAAAAAAGATATTTTGAGAAATGTCTCAGTGGTTTTGTGTCCAAACAAAGTCAATGGATGCCACTGTTGTTCGGTTACCATCGCACTTCAAAATACCTTCTTTTGTGTTCTTTAGAAGCTAAAATGTCATACAGGTTTGGCATAACATGAGGGTGAGTAAATGACAGAAGAATTATAATCTATCCCTTTAAAATGTCTCTATTCTAGAGAAAAGACTGTTTAGATGCATTTAGATAAACTGAAAACCAAACGTTCTTGAACAAGCCTGTCTTTGTCATTTAGTTCCTGTGGATTTTGATCTCATGGGAGGTATGGCAAGAGACTTTGGGATAGGCATAACTGAGAAAATCACCACAACTACAAGTCCAACTACAACACAAGCGGAGGGTAAGAACATAGACATTCTAATGGCCCCACAGTCAGAATGTTATGATTTGGGATGTATGTTCACTTCAATATAAAGGTTCTTAACAGGTTCATCACCCTAATGTCATAAAAAAGAACCATTTTTGGTTCCCTAAAGAACCATTCAGTCAATGGTTCTAAAAAAAGAAACATTTCTTTCTTCCTTTTTATAGCCTAAAGAACCTTTTTTATTGCAAACAACCTCCTGTCAAACACAAAGGTTCTATGGATGTTGAAGGTTCCTTATAGAACCATTCAGTCAACACTCTTGTAAAAATGTGTTTCATGACGCACAGTTTTTAGGATGTATGTAAACGCAGATGTATCTGATCTTCCTCTTTTGTTAGGTACCATGAGGCTTGTGGGTGGGGGCCATCGTTGCGAGGGCCGTGTGGAGATGTACCTGCGAGGAGAGTGGGGCACTGTGTGCGATGACGCTTGGGATATCGCGGATGCTAAGGTGGTGTGTAGGCAGATGAGGTGTGGGCTGCCCCGATCCGCTCAAGGGCAAGCGTACTTCGGGCCCGGTCGCGGCACCATCCAGCTGGACAACCTGAAATGTACCGGCATGGAAGCGAATCTCATCCAGTGCTCACACATAGCATGGAACGTCCACAACTGTGATCACTCAGAGGATGCCAGCGTCACATGCGAACTCTCATGACTCCGCCCACCACAGGCCCCGCCCACCCTGTTGGTCCAGTTAATTGGTGTGGAGTGGATTTGTGGGGGTTTGTCTCTAAGGACTTGTATGGATTATGTAAATAACAGCTCGCGGCCGTACTGAAGAAACGTTTTTACAGTTACATAGTGATTGGCTGTGAAATAAACATACATAAATTATGCTAGCAACTGTTATATAATTAACTGTGATAAATATTATGAATGAAAATTCTAATTACGCACTTTATCAACTATGAGGACGTGTACACACAGATGTATAAATATACTGACAACTTTGAAAGCTACAGTGAAAACCAAAGTCTTTTCCTTTAGGTACATTTCACAGATGCACGTCCCAGATAGAGACAAACGACTGCAAGCCATTTACAAACACAGATCATTGTGCCACACAAAAACTAAAAAACTGGATGTTTTGAATATTCCTAGAACTTTCTAAAGAACATTTTTAATGTTTTGTTACTTTATGGAAACATTATGGAGACGTTCTTTCAACCTAACGTTGTTAGCTGGGGAACTTTTGACAATAAACGGGGAAAAGCATATGGGAAAAGTTGTTTCTGATGTCACTACATTTGACTGTTCAGATTTCTGTTATATATTAGTGCGGGGTGATAATGTATTCTATCTATTCTATATATTCTTCAAGAAAGGAAGACATGCTTCTTACGTTTGAAAGAGCTGTAAGATTTTGTTCCCGGTTGAAGTCACGCATTGATTATTTATTCCTCAGACAGGAGCTTTATATAATAAAGGTTTCATCATCTATAAAACACTGTGTATTGGGTTTACCCGGATCCTCGTGTTTATGATTCGCCAAGTCATTGTCACGCAAGATTTTCACGCAAGTGATTGGGGCGCTGCTCCACCACCCGCACCGATGACGCAATCCAGAGAAAGCGTGTGCGGGGCGGGGCGCGTCGCGTCGGCACGCGCGGACGGCAGAGAGCAGCTGCAGCAGCGGCAAGAGGAGCTCGCGCGCGTCCCACCGCATATTCAGACGAGACACATTATAACGCGCGTTGAAACGCATTATAACTCACCTCGAACATGGTCGACCGCGAGCAGCTGGTCCAGAAAGCCAGACTGGCAGAGCAGGCTGAGAGATATGACGACATGGCTGCCGCAATGAAATCGGTAAGTGCAACATTTGCGTTATTCGTCAAATGTATCATATATATGGTGATTTGTGTAAGAGGTTAAGTTATTAATATTAGGCGATGCGACGTGTCTCTTAGTCTTACAGCGATATCAATATGATGCAGTTGCCATAGAAACGATCAATTCTTTCTGAAAAATTTATTGCATTGATGACAGAAGAGTGAAGCTATGTTCAGTTCTTTAATTTAGGGCCCGTGATCCACAGCGACCGTGAGAATGATGACGAAGCTTGTTAAACTGTAATGCAGTGTGCCATCATCTTACCGTCCTGCGTCCGGTGTAAATCCCGCTTCTGTTACATTAACGGGAAACGGGGAGTGACTGCGGACTGTTTGATCTTGGGGCGGTGCCTTTCCAGTATCCCTCCGTACAAACCGGACAGCATGACCATCGACGGACGCTATTTTTACACATGACCACAGTAATAACACCGTTTAAAAATAAAATCAACTAGGATGTAATGTTGTGAACAAAGATATTGCGCATCATCTCAGAACAGTCGAGCGCAATCGTTCCGGTGTTACGTGTTAAAACGGGAATATTATCCGTACGCGTCGTTAGTTGCGGGTTGTTAAAGGTGCGCAAACCCTAAATTCACCAAGCAGCGCTGCAGTCTTTGTCTCAGCAGAGCGCTGACAGTTGTCTCCACCTTTTCTAACAGTGGTGAAAACACCAGATGTCATCAAAATCACACCCGAATTACAGCGAGCGCATGTGGCGCGCACACGCAATTACGCGCATTCGCGCATCTCCGGTTTTGCAGGTTCGCACTAGGCGTGTCGCAACGTGTGCCAAGGTGCAGCGCCCGTAATGCACCATTTCGTCCTATCCGTCAGACTCCATCCTATGATATACAATCACAAACCTGTCCATCTATATCCTCCTCTCTCACACACACACAGAAAACACACCTCTTTGCTATAACAATTTCAGTGCACAGTTTGGGTCTTACGCATTTCAACATCATCTTTCTTGTTTCCACGTCTTTATCAATTGCATCTCAGATGTCCAGTATATACATCTATATATATAAATGTACATCTACACACACATATATATATAGGGACTCTGAAATGATCAGCATAAAGCAAAGATGAGTGAATTATTACACTATTAGGCTTTGATTCAGGGTGATGAATGTCTTATAGCTTTTCAGTTAGGAAGAAAATTGCATTGTTCCATTTAGCTGGATGCAGTTTATGAAGACACACTGTTATTTGTGCTATCCACTGACATCTTCTGCTGGTAAATGGCTTGTTACTGAGGAGATGTGATAAGGTGTATGTCTGCTCGCTGCATTTGATACACCGCTCTGTCATAATGGTGCTGCTCTTGCAATCCCTTCTGCTAAACGATGTAATACACAGATAATTCATTTGCAATAAACTAATTTTACTCTCATATATTTAGTGTATTATACATGTCTATTATAATTAAGACCCACTGTGTCTCATTTGCATTTCTGACTTCTTTTATCTGTACTAATGAATAATTATGACTCATTAATGACTCATTAATGGCGTTTGACCAGTCCTCGTCCCCCTTTATTGAGGGTCCAAAAATCCAAATCCCATACGAACAGTGTTGACTACATTCAGCTTTGGCATTGTGTGGGCTTGCTCACACAAAGAGAAACTTTTCCAGGATTGTCTCCCTCCTGGAGTCATACAATACCGGATGTTGGATCAATGGATTGATCTGGCCCTCAGCTGACCAGAAAGCTGTGCTGGTTGTAAGGTGCAGCTGAGGGGTGTGTGTCTTCTCACCATGGGAAGAAACCCTCAGCTCTGCAGTGATGCTCAGCACCCGCTGGCAGCCTCAGCACCCGCTGGCAACCTCAGCCCACAGTGGCCCTGATAAAACAGTAAAACAAGATGCTCTTGTGAGACAGATACAGCACTGTGTTACCAACAGAACTTATGACAGAACATCTACTACAATCTACTGTTGAATTTTGCTGCTATTACTTTCACTGTTTTAAGGGTGTTATAAGGATGGTTATTAGTGTGTTATAAGGACAATTATGAGGACGGTTATGAGGGTGTTATAAGGACGGTTATGAGGGTGTTATGAGGACTGTTTAGCTGCATCTCAAGCGTGTTTGAATTTAGGTTTTATTTGTGTGTTGTTGTATCAATTTAGTTTTTTAATTACAGCTCATTTATTCTGTCACAGTGTAGTTATAGAACAATTCCAACATGTGTTATTCCAAAAAATGATATAGAGCAGTAAATATGATAAAATAAAAGGCTGCTGTTTTTAGTAAACAACTAAAAAAGGTATTTAAGTATTTAAAACTCATTTTCTGCCTGTACTGTGATGTATAATGCATGCATTCTGGTTCAGCCACTTCCTCCTCCATCCTGTCTTTCATCTGACATTACCACACATGTGGCTTTGAGACAGTAAGACAGTTATGCTTTTCATAACAGTGGTTATAAATCTTTTATGCATTTTATTTTTAGAAGCCTGCAGCAGTTGCAATAACATTTTTTAAAAAACATCTCCAGTCACTCTGGGATTATGTAACAAAAAGCTACTTTAAGCAAGAATCCCCTCCTTCACCCGTGCAACATCCCCAAGCAACCCACCCTCCACTGCTCCATCATCCATCCTCCACTCCTCCAGCATCCATCCTCCACCCCTCCAGCATCCATCCTCCACCCCTCCAGCATCCATCCTCCACCCCTCCAGCATCCATCCTCCACCCCTCCAGCCTCCATCCTCCACCCCTCCAGCCTCCATCCTCCACTCCTCCAGCATCCATCCTCCACTCCTCCACACACTATATAACACACTTATAATCCTCCACTCCTTCATCATCCATCCTCCACTTCTCCATCATCCATCCTCCACTTCTCCATCATCCATCCTCCACCCCTCCAGCATCCACCCTCCACTCCCCTTTAATCTGTACTTCATTTCTGTATTGTCATTGTGCAGGCTGTCTTCATGCAGTCTAGAGTACAGGATGGCTGTAATTAAGGGGTCTAATTATTATTATCTTCAGGCAGTGTGTGTTTGAGAGATAGAGAAGTTGAGGGAAAGATCATGATAGTACAGTAAGAATAATAGACAGCGGAGCAAACACAGTCATCTACTGTCATATTAAAGTTGTTTATCATCAAGCTTAATTCAGACGTAAAAAAGAACAATACATCACAATAACATCAGCACAATTTTTAATGTGGTGCAGCTGCGCCCTAGATAAGGTACAGTAATCTTACTGTTAATTTATTCAAATACATGACTCATGTTACAGTAGGAGCAGTAATAAATAAAGAGTTAACAGTAAAAGTACAGACAGCCCTGGTGGGCATTTATCAAAAGCATTGGTAGCAAACTGTGGTCACAACTTCCGTCGTTACCAGCAAAGTTCATCAATTCTGTGTTTCCTGAAACGCTTTAAAAACGTTACAGAATGTCAAATGTTGAATTGTCTATGTTTCTACGTATTCTACTGTATTTTCATGTAAATAACGTAAAACAGTTTTGCCCTCTGATTCAAATGTATTTACTGTAGTTAAAATGGCATAGCAAGATTTATACTGTGTGATGTCACGTGATGTTTCCCGACACACTGCTCAGTCCCACAACAAACAGCCCTTAACAAAAGTGTCCACTGTCATGCCCATGATGACATCATCATTAGCTGACATCATCATTAGCGCTGGGGGACGCTGCTTGGCTCAGTAGAGCAAGCTTTAAAGAGCTTCCTTTGTTTCTGAAGCAACAGAGTGGAAGAGTTTCAAAATAACAAATGCACACAAACTTTCATTTCTGATAATCACACTCAGTGGTCGTCTGTGTGTTTACCTTTAACCAACACTTCCAAACCGGTCAGTTTTTCCACTCTAGACTATCTGTACTCAAAGACAATTTTCTCCTTTTTCATGTCTTTTGTCCACCACGACCTCACTTTCCTCACCTCTTTTCTGTCTCTCATAACGACAATAACTGTGACTCAAATTCATGAAGCGCTAATAGTTGTACAGTAAGAGCTGAGCGCTTCATTACAGACGTAATGTGAGGGAGGCTGCGCTCACCATAAAACACTTTATTTCAGGCTGTCTATTAAACCTGACAAGATCTATACCATAAATTCTCAGAACATTGACTAATGTTCTCTAAACGTTTCTCAGAGTTATCAGTGACTGGAGCTGGACAGCATGTGAAAATGATGCTGCTGTGTTACACACACTCCTGCTTACTGAGACATGAACACAAGCCACATCTGATTCTGTAACCTGAAGCACGTATGGTTATGAAAGTGTGTGTGTGTGTGTGTGTGTGTGTGTGTGTAATGAGCCCCAAACGTGTGTATGAATATTAGACAGTGTGCTGTTATTGAGTGTCTCATTACAACTGACAACATAAAAGTTAATTAAACTGAGATCTCTCTGCAAATACAGCGTCTGAGCAACAAACATCTGTGTGTTTCTGTCACTTTATTCATATTTAGCCGTGTATGACATCATGTACGAGTGAAACAGCAGGTCACATCCACCCACCACAAATATATACTCTCTCTCTCTCTCTCTCTCACACACACACACACA
>JAZGTJ010006756.1:0-24211 GCA_036877575.1 Botia almorhae | reverse complement strand
GGGGGGGGGGGGGTTGCCAGTTTGGAGAGCTATAAATAACACCATTATTAAAATCCTCACCATTATTATTCTCAGCTGAAAGTCAGAGGAAGGCCACCCTTGGCTCTGGCATTGATAAATGAAATGGAATCAGGCATCCCACTTGGCTTCAAGCCTATCCTGGTAGACCAGTGAAAAGACATTAACTTGGTTTCCTTTGGAAGCTGTTGCCCAAAAATCAAATACAGTATGAGTTAAAGGATATACTACACAGCAAATATCTGCACAAAATTATTATTGTGAAAATAAAGGCCACTTGCCGACGCCAATAGTTTTATTTCACAGTTAACACATGCATTATATGTATACATTCAGAAGTTGATATCTTCATTACGGTAGCAATGGTCGCCGGCTAAAACAACCAAACCATAATGACGTTTTCATGGTCTAAAATGTCTTTTGTCTCTGAAAAGTTTGGTTTCAAATATTATACGAACATTACATTGAATCCAGGCTAATCGAAAGTAAAATGAAAAACGAAGAAATTAAAAATTCAGATCTTCATTCCAACCGCAATTATAAAAGAACCTTCATTTTATGACTCGCTATTTTTAACATGAACATTTTATGAATAAATAAATATTTAAAAACGTAAGAAAATATATATGCAGCTACGATTAACTTGTTTTGCAGGATACAGAAAAACAACACTTGTATGTCCTTAATTGAGCTCTACGGGGGTCAAGCCATACGAGAAGCGTTTTGAATGCTGTTCGGATATCGTTGTCTTGTTCTTCAGTCACTGAGTTCTTGATTTGCATGTGAGCAGGACGTTAGCTACACTCCCACTGATATCACAGCGTGGGCACGGCTGACCAGGGCATTAATTGGGATGTGTGTGTACGTGAGAACAGAGAGAAGATGAGTCTTGGGGGTCGCAGGGGACCCCCAGGGAGAGCAGGGATGGGTCTGCCGTTCTGGCTGTGAGGTCCCACAATGGACAAGCTGGTGGGAGAAAACATTTGTGAGTGTTTAGCAAAAAGCATTTGCATGGAATCTGGGCTCTAATCCAGAAGCTGTTTTCCATACACACTGTAAGCACAGACCTGTGAAGAATTCTCCATCATGAAGTGCTTACACAGAGAACTCTGTTTCTTTCTGCTTGAGTTTATCTTTGGCGGTTAGAGATGGAGTCAGATCTCAGTATAATTGCATACAATGTAGTAAGCCGAGATTATAAAAGTTGACTGTGTCATAGGTTTTTTGCAATAATTGAATTGTTGCCATTTCACATGACTTGGCTATAACATACACAGTCTGCAGTTGCAAACAGTTAAAACTGTTAAATTGTTAACTTATATTTTCCCTAAAAAAGGCGTCAAGGCGTCATTCCAGGCTTCTCATATTCTGTGAAAAACGCAAAAATGTTGACGTTGGTTTTTCTCATCCAATGTGAGTGAATGATCTGTGAGTCACTAACATTTTGAAAGTCACACAGGTTTCAAAACAACTTGATGGTGAGCAAATGACAGAACTCACTGTCATTTCTGGGCACAGTGAAGAACTAAAACAGGAAAGAAAGAGTGCATGATATTTATTACAAGCCCCAACACATGAAATCAGATATCTTGGAGTAAAACATGGCCAATATTTGGCCCTACATTATTTTTTGAAGCAGCACTTGCCTAAAGTCAAGACTAAATATCAGCCTGAGAACAACAGACTGTTTACACTGAACGCTTTATCTGCAGATCACTCAGTTAATGCTGGCACTGGAGATTTTCTCAAGTGATAGCAATAGTATTAACAGCAGAGATCCTGGACAATCACCATACAAAACACAGATCGTATGTACTTGCTAAATAACTGTTTTTTGTTTATTTTAACCAAAACGTCACAGAATCCAGCTTTACGGTTTTTCTTTACACTCTTGTATTTGTCCTAAAGAAAAATGCTCACAGCAAGAAACGTAATAGCTAATGTTTGCTGTTATGTATAGTAAGTGTTTTCAGACCAAACAGAATGTTCATTCTGCACCGTTTGAAATGAAGTATTTATTGTGAAGTGACTGTTAAAACACGTTTTTTTCCACGTATAAATCTAATTTAAAGTGATGCATTTAATAGTATTTGGGGAGTTTGTCTGTAACCCCACACACAGTGTAAAGTCCATGGAGAGGTAAATAAAAAAAGGCATTTGGGATACAGGCCAATGTTTGAGGTACCTGCAAAATCTTTGGCTCCCATTGCTCCTTTGCTGGAAACATATGCAGGAAATGAGCTCACTAAGAAAAACGATCTGTGACTACAGCGCAGGCAAAACTAACTGCCAGTACGCTGTTAAACCACACAACTCTGGTGATGAAGTGTGTGTGTGTGTGTGTGTGTGTGTGTGTGTGTGTGTGTGTGTGTGTGTGTGCGTGTGAGAAAGGCAAGGCAGGCGAGATCCAAGTGCAAAGTCAACTTCTAATGAAACCAAAAGAGAGTGTAAGCTGCCAACAACAGGAAAGATGAAAATCCCAGAACCCCATAACACAAGGCAAGAAACACAGCAGTGTATATAAAGGCAGATTAATACAACTAGAACGGAATAAAACAATACAATTTCCAACTGCCAAAAACACCTACAAGAACTACTATACAAAATGGTGGAACAGTAGAATTCCAGCTGTCACTTAAGTGGAATTTTTTGAACTGCATTGAGCCCCTCGTTGCTCATAAGTTCAGTACAGACCTCAGCTGTCTAGTTTATTCTATAGAATGAATTTACATGCAACTTCCTGCCAAAGTGATTTTTAAACATCCTCCATTTAACAATCCTCTGGGGGAAAACAAGAAATGTCAGGTTGTTTGTTACTTTGTAATTGTAACCGTGTTTAAGATCTAAAAGTTTGTTTAATTCCCCTTAATGTTTTTTCAATGCTTTTTAAGCAACATTCAGAAGTTATTCTGCAACTTACTATTCAGACCAACTGATTAAATGCTTCCATAAAATATCCTAAACGTCTTAACTTAGCCTCACAACATGTTTTCCCAACGTATGGTGTGATTTAACTTACAGAGCATTGAAATTTATAGTAAGTAGCAGGTTCACATGTATTTCAACATGTTATGGCTTTCACTGCATGGTTAAAAGCTGAGTCCCCAGTCATCATTCTCCTGGTCCCCACAGGAGAAGTTATGGACCTGTAGCCCCATTCAGGTTCTTAGTAAATCAGTCAGGGATTATAGTTAGAATGGCCACGCTGAGAAGGCTCAAAAACAAGGGTGGGATTCTTTTGGGCTGATTTGTATGTGACCCTAACGTTATACTCCCTGAGTAAAGGAACTCTGGGTGATCTAATTTTGGAAAGTTGTATGTCCACTGGTGTCTTCATTGTTTCCTAATTATTTCCTAATGGTGGGAAGGTTTTTAAGAGGTGTTTGTGAAGTCAGACAGCAGTAAATAATGGATGTAGAGGATGGGGGGTGGGGGAAATGAATCAGGGTGTAAAACTGGGCCTAGTTGTTTAAAACATCCTTTTATCTCATCCTCAAATATCTCTGTTCATCTCTTTGAGTACATCCTTTTAAACCGGACCAAATGCCATTGACAATAGTCTCTATCTGTTCATTTTTGCTCTGTGTCATGGTTTCTTGATTGAGAACTTCAAGGCAATTATAGTAAATGAAAGGAGTCTTATGCGATTGGGAATTTTGAATGACCTCATCTGATTTGACTCATCCATATGACCTTAGGGCATATCTAAACTCTGCTGACTCCTAGACAAAGATACAACTGCAGTCATGTTTTATAAAGATATGATTTGCTGTGGAAGTACTTTACACAATGGAAGTACTTTAGTTTTGAGTCTCAGTGGTTTATGCAAGGGCAAACATTTTTAAATGGCAAAAACCTGTAACTAAGATACTTTATAAGTGAACTTTAATTGTAAAATCCAGCTGTTCAGAGTGAGCTTTCATTTATCGAGTTTCCTTGATGCATTTGGTAAATCCCTTCAAATATCTTCAAATTTGCTTTCAACAACAACAAATTAGGGGCCAGGTGTGCAACATCCTTTTTGGTATAAGTTAAGCTGTATTCACAACCTCCCTTGACGCAGTGGAGCACACACACTAACTTCAACATATGATCTTTTACATAATCCTTTCAGTATTACACAGAATGTAGGAAACCATCTCTGGTGCACATGCTGTTTATGGATGATCACAGTTATTATGCCAAGTGTTCATTCACAAAGAATCAGTGTTCATTGAAAACAAAGGCATGTGTGGTCTCACACAGCCACATGAAATAAGTCTTCTTGTTTGGCTGTGGCATGTCAGTGCCATAAATGCGCAGTACTGGATCAAAGCCTTCCAAAAATAAAACATTACAGACAAACTGGAATGAACTGGTTGTTTTAATGTCTGAAAATAATCATCTGGAAAAAGGAAAAGTTGTTTATGAAACAACTTTATGTTTATCAAAAACAGCACCTTATCTTTATCATTATTAAAGCTTTTAGTATTTTTAAAGTAGTATCAAAGAAGTATTAAAACTTTTTTATCATTATTATTAATGCTTTTAGTGATTTAATAGTCTCACGATATCTAAAGTCTAAAGTTTCTGTTTTTTTTTTATTAAGTGCACTTTTGTCACATTTCCAGTTTTCCGCATGTGATTTAGGGAGTGTTGTCCTAAAGATGGACGCATTTTCCCAGGAATTGGTACTTATTCAAAACCACTACAATTCTTCTAAATCTCCCACAATAACCTGGGATGATTCAATGTCATAAACCCACGCACACTTGACCTTGATTATGTGGGCTTCCAGTTACACCTGGAGTCCATTAAATGTCTTTTACACCACTCTTGTAATTCTTAATCAACTCCAGAACTTCATGCTATTGTTTCTCATGCTGTTGCTTGCTAGCGCTACCCCTGCCAACAATTTTGGGTCATAAGAATATTTCCCTAACGTTTCCATAAAGTAACAAAAATGTTCAAAACATCCAGGTTTTTTTAGATGTTGAATTAACATTATTGTTTGGTTATTAGAATGTTATTCAAACATTTTTAATTCTGTAACATTTTTTAAAACATTCCACTAACAACTCAAGAATAACATTTTTAATATATGATATATAACGTTACAAAATGCTGTAAGTATGGGTCACCATACTTGGCCCACATATTACTTCACTTCAATGTGTTTTGAGCACTTATGTTTTCCATTTCGATGACAAACTAATTGTTGTAAATAGCCCCTACAGTATTGCGGCCTAAAACGTCTGCCTTTATAGCCTCTTGGGTCCATCCTTTGTGTCTGGCTGTGTATTTCTCTAAATCACTCCCATATTAAACACTTGTTAGGGATTCCCAATGCAATCTGATTGCTGAAGGCTCAGTGTATTCTTTGCATGAGAATACCCTTGTGTGCTTCTCCCATTATTCCTGTCTGAAACCATCTCCCCCATCTGTCCACACCCCATGCCTGCAGAGGACAAAGGGGTGCAGGAAACCATGAGAAGACTTGACAATGGCTCTCCATCAAGGTCAAGAAAGAGAGCTACAGGGATCAAGCACAATAGGCATTACCCATATTAATATGGTGCTCTGATACAAGTTACATTTGTTTATAATTTCATTAATTACTGTATTAATGTTAAAATTGGCGGCATGTCTTGATGTACATTTTAATATAAAGCCTAATTGTTTGCGTATGAGAACAATATCTGCGGAAAGCTCCAGTGTGCCATCTAGCGGCTACTTTAATAAAGGCACAAGGTATACAAGCAGTCCTAGCCCGTGTCTTTCCTGCCACCTAGTGGATATTTGTGGCATTTTTGCAGCTAGTTGTCTCGTGACAAGTGCTATTGCTCGGACTGTCCAGTAAAAACACAGGTTGACTGCAATGAAATTACCAACAGGTGTAATTCAAGTGATTAAAATTAATAGTAAAAGAATTCTGTTACGCTTTTGCCTCGTAATTCTGAGCTGCATCTGCACAGAGCATTTCCTATTTCCTATCTGTTGTATCTTTGTGCTTCAAACCAACATCTAATTAGTGGACATCCCGTGAGATCTATATCTGTATGTTTGCACACAAAGGTACGACAATAGCATATCTTATTTAAGGGAAATCTACGCTGTCACATGATACACAGTCTATCTGTCTGCCTGGTGCATTAATTCTCTCTCCCCCACTGCTCTGTAAATAAGTATTTGGGGTCTTTCCCCCACACCTCTTCAGACTGTTCCAACCACTGTTTTCACAAAAGATTATTCACTTTGGCAGCCTACATAAATCAGCTTAGGAGATCTGTGGTGCTGTCCATTGCCTTTCAGGTCAGTATGCCATGTGTCCCTAGTGGTCACCTTGAGGTACTGCACTAATGCTCAACGCTGAAGGCATTCATTTTATGCCAGGAATTATTTCTATAATCTATTTGAGCGGGGGCTGTTTTTTATCGAATTGTGCTTCGTGAATATTCGGAGGGCTCTATTGTGGCACCTTACTTAAAGATCAACAATAATTCATTAAATAAAGAAGGAATATATTATTCTGTAGGGAATCCAAATGGGACGTGGCTTTCGTGAGGTCTGTAGCGAGGGACACATAGGACAGATGGCGCGGTGCAGTCCTTAAGCCACCATGACTGTCTGGGTTTGCGGTCAGCCATTTTGTAGAATAGCAGTATGGATAATACTCAGTTTTTGACAGTCTTATAAGAGCATTTATAATTAGAGCTGGTTAAAATATATATATATTTTTTTTTTATGGGTGGAAAAAAGTTCATTATAGTACAAGATTAAACAGTAATTAAAAATTCTTTAACCTCTGCCGTTCATCTTAGACTCTTTTGTTAGAAATTGTAACCTGGGCTCCAAATTGATTTCCAATTACTTAAGTATTAAAAGGCACGACCGTCGCACCCAGGCCCAAATGAGAGAAACCAATGGGCGGGATTTCCAGTTTGAAAAGCTTCATACTGACGGTCTGACCGACCCATGTAAAATCTCCTGCGCGCGTATTTCCAACCAATCACTTTCGTCTACGAATGCCGATTATGTTGATAAGCGTGATCTATTTGAATGGCAAGCCGGTCTACCGCTCACGCTTTCAAAAATAACCAAGGACCAATCAGCGCACAGAGTGGGCGGGATCTCAAGAAGGGGGTTGGGTGCGAGGTATCATGGAGGATCAGTTGGAGAACGGCAGCCATTGAAGAAAGCCGAGCCCGTAGGTCCGCGCTCAAGAATTTCAGATTATTTTTTTCTTTAAACGGCCTGACCCAGTGCAACAGTAAACAACAAAATGGAGATGAAGAAGAGGATCAGCTTGGAGCTGAGGAACAGAACTCCATCGGAGGTGAGATCCTTGAGCTTTAATTATTTATTTTTCTCGGAACAGCGAAGGGATGTTAGTTCGCAACCTGTCTATCCTGCCCATTGGAAGCGGTCGCAAGGTTCCGCTGAATCGCAGCGGGACGGCAAGACCACATGGGCGCTTAGAGGGATGCAAATAACATATTATTTTCAGACATAAGAGAACGCGTTTAAGATCACGCGTTTAGACGATGCCTTTAACAGACAAAAACCTCTGATGTTTTAAGAAGTCTTTGTAATCTTTGTTAGTGCGCATAACTCTACTGTAAACTCATTACATACACTATCTCTTTCGCCATTGCTTTAGATTTGTCGATGTGGGCGTCCCAGCTAGCCCCTCAAAATAACGTTTTTATTTTTAACGGATATGTAATTGAGTAATTTAGGAACAATTTAGAGCACTCAACAAGTGAAGTCCGATTAAGTTACGACTTATGGTTTTGTTGTGATACGAAAATAAAACCGCTTTCAACTGGAAATGGTAAAAAGGGGGATTTCCAGCAACGCGAAAATGCATGTAAAATGTAAAACAAAACAAAGTGCGGATGCCTCAGCTACTGATTTAAAAACTTTTTAGGCTGTATTAAAAACTATTGTAGACTAGATTTACGGACGCGTACCTCACTATGGCTGCTCTAACCTAGTAAACCGAGCAGTTTCGGCTCCCAAAGGCGGACATCTTATCTTCAACTCTTCGATGTTAGACATTCAGAGGGCACTTGCCCTCGATCTTCCACTTAAGACCCTCAAAGCCATTACGTGCGAGATTTTGCATATCGAGCGAACGCCAGGTCAATGTTATGAGTATAGCGCAGTGTATAATAACGTTCATGGCTTCTGCAGCGCCTCGCTGTGTGTGCGGCGAGGATCGTGCTGCGCTTTGAATCCTGCTCGAGTCTTCGTGTTGACGGGCGGGGAGTGGAAGTCATTTTGTTGCATCAATAGTTTTGACGCAAATGACGGTGTTCTTTGTGTGTGTGGCTTTCGACCGTGTTTATTCTTCGTAAAGATATGACCGATTTGCGAAACTTACGTGATGTGTGCAAACAGACGCTTGGCTGATGCGGTTTAACGAGCCAGTTCGAAAAACAAGTTGCCATTTTCCTCTGTGGTTACATAAACATCACTATGTAACCTCGTGTAACATTATTTTTTATATAATATGTCTGTATAGTATAATATGGCATTTTTTCAGAGTCGTTTGTGATGTCTGTCACCGTTTTATTAATTGAAGGAATGTGGCAGATGGTGAAGGGGCGATCCCTCCCCCTCCTCTACGATTTTAGTAGATTATTGTTGGCTTGCCTGCGCCGAAGAAGAGAGCCACGCTTCTTTGAATGAGAGCTCTGATACAGAGGATCTTTAGGCGAAAACGTGTTTCTTTATTTTTAAGTTAGATTTGAGATAAAGATTTGTTAAAGAATTAAGTTAGTTAAGTTAAAAAAGACAAAAGTTAGATGAACATTACAAATGTTTACAAACATTTACAGCTTTATTTTTTCAGACATTGTTTTGTTATTGTTAATCTTCTGTCTTAAAAATTAAAAACAAAAGCTTATTTTCCCCATGTTTACATTTATGTGTACTAAATTTAACTAATAGAAGTAGCAGATTAATTAAATAATATTCAGTATTAGGCATGTCATAGGTGGAAAAAGTAAAAAACACAGTTAAAAGCTTGTTATAATGTGACCATTTGACAAGTATTAATGATTTGTGGCTTTTAACTTGGGTTTCTGTTGCATCACCAGCATGAGTTTTTTTTTTCAAACTTATGAACAATGCATTTAAACTTTTAATAGACTTCAATATTTAGTTTTTTACACCTAACCTGTTATTAAATTATTTTTCTCATATTATAAGAAACGTTGTGTGGCCACCAATGACCTATTCTTGTTCGTGTTTCCTGCAGGTAGCACAGATAGTGGTGGATAACTGCCGCTCAAGTGACGGTGAGATTGAAGGCCTGACAGATGAGTTTAAAGAGCTGGAGTTCCTCAGCATGGTCAACGTGGGTCTCACCTCCCTGGCCAAGCTACCCTCACTGCCAAAACTGAGGAAGGTTAGTCATAATACCCATATTAGTATGCAAATGCTGCTTCAAAATGTGAATAAAATATGAGTGAAGAAAATTTATATTAGTGCTATGTGACAACTCAGAAACACTCTACATTTTGATCTGTGTAACCAAATTATTACAATAACGATTACAATGCAGTAAGTAAAAATGGAAAGTTCTGGCTTCAGTTTCTGATAGGATGAACAATGTGTAAAGCTGTTTAAATGCTTATAAAGTCACACCTTGAACATTGGCGTTTTGTAATAGCAGTGTTGTCACACTTTTAAGAACTCCCCTTACCTGTGGTAAAATTACGGTAATGCACCGCCTCTTGCTACACAGTAACACGACCATGTGTACCTTGTGTACCATGTGTATAGTTTGATTTAATGTTGTTTGAAGATGATCATTGTTTGTTTACATTGTACATTGAGTTTAAACATGTTTGTTTCTTAAACAGTTGGAGCTGAGTGATAATAACATCTCGGGGGGTCTGGAGACACTTGCAGAGAAATGCGCCAACTTAACATACCTTAATTTGAGTGGCAACAAGATTAAAGAGCTCAGCACATTGGAGGCCCTGGTAAACAAGCCTGATACATTTCCACCTGACCTGCATGTTGTTATGTTTGTGTCATCATCAGTTCTGAACCTTAAACATTTATTACAGTGTTACAGTTATGAAAAAGTATTTTTGCAATTGTGTTGATTTATTATTTTTTCCTTTTAATTTATGTTCATCCTTACACCTTAAACCTTTGAAGTTGGTTTGATGTATGACACTTGCTTTTGAACCTTCAGCAAAACCTTAAAAACCTGAAGAGTTTGGACCTGTTCAACTGTGAGATCACCACATTGGAGGACTACAGGGAAAGCATCTTTGAGCAGCTGCCTCAGGTCACATACCTGGACGGTTTCGATGCAGAAGACAATGAAGCTCCAGATTCTGAGGCTGATGATGATGGTAAGATTGAACAAGACTGAATTTTGATTAAACTTTAGGATAGTTTCAGTCCACTTCTGGTCAATATTAAATAGACACACTGTGTAAAAACGTGTGTAGCACAAGGTAAATGCGCTAAAAGTTTATGGCTAATTAATTTTGCTACTTTACCTCCGAAGATGAGGATGAGGATGGCGAGGAAGGAGCTGGTCAACTCGGGGAGTATGAGGAGGAAGAGGAGGAGGACGAAGATGAGGAAGGCTCTGAGGGTGGTGAAGTTGGCCTGTCCTATCTAATGAAAGAGGACATCCAGGTAATGTGGCTTCAACGTGTTTTAAACATTCACAGATGCTTTCCTAATACTTAAGATTACGATTGCTAAATGGTTAGCGATCTTTAACAATGATTTCCTTTTGTAACAGGATGAGGAAGATGATGATGACTATGTAGAAGAGGAAGAGGAGGAGGAAGGAGAAGGTAAGCATTAATCAGCCTACATTGAGTTATGTACGATGGAAGTTTGTTGGGTTTCTTCAAACTGTTACTTTTGGGGCGAGTCTCTCTGTAATGAGCAACAACTTCTTGCTCTGCAGGCGAGGAGGCTGAAGTCAGAGGGGAGAAGCGAAAAAGGGGTGCTGAGGATGATGGGGACGATGATGACGAAGACGACGACTAACCCTTTACGTCTGACTTGTTGGAAACAATACCCAAGCTATAGATCAACCCTGAAAAGACCGTGATCTTGCAGATTGTTTTTCTTTGTAAACCATAGATAAATCACTGTAGAAGCTAAATGTTTTTTTATAAATACATTATATGTTACACTATAAAAGGGGTTTATTGACGAGTCATTTTTAGCCATTCCAAGAATATTCCCAAATTATAAATCAAAATGTCGTCAAGGGGTGGGCACGGGGAGGTTTGCGGGTTGACCATCAAGATTTCGTGGTTCCAAATTGTCTGTTTGCAGCCAGAGACAGCGCTAGGATTTCACAGAGAGTAGACATGAGACAGCCGCATGTGTTTGTCCAAACCCATAAACTCAGCCACTCAGTTTGTGCTTCTGGTCCCAGTGACTTTCCCAAGACCTCTGTGAGGAAGCAGAATGTTCTTGCTCCTCATCTACCTCTCCAGGTCTCATTCTCAGCCCATTATGGAGCAGCAAGCAAATCATCTCCGGCCTCCAGCTCCCTTTGTTTCCGATCAACCAATCGCTGCCAAGGATCTTGTTTCACTGTCTTTATATGGGATGGTCTCTACTTGATTCAGCTTTTCTTGTAGATCAGGCGTGCTCGTGTAAACAGACCAGGTGGTAGATGTGATCTCATGAATTTTTAAAGTGTGATGTAATGTATGTAAATGCGATGTAAATGAATTGAACAAAGATTGGGAGTTGACAAATTGAATTTGAAATCTAATCTCAAAAGAGTTTTTATTAAAAAGATAAATCATGGATTGTTTAACATGATCTGTGAGCAGTTTGCCCTTCCTCGCATTTTATGGAGATTTCCTATTTTTGACAAAATGTTACCTTAAGAAGTTGAAGTCAACTTTTGTTTCATTGTTAAGAGAATGGCATTGCTGGGAATTTTCTCTGTTCAGGTTTAACAGCTTTGTTGGATTAAACAGGACCCCTTAAGTACCTTTCTACCTTTGTCTTGCTGTGGAAACAGGTTAGTTTCTATCTTTTGTTGAGGTATTTTACAAAGTTATACCTTTAATCTAATGTTCGTATGGCAATATGTATATAGTATCTGTTTCAACGGGTTGCCATTTACCGTGTTGTTTTTTTAACTAATCTATTTGGTCAGTTTTAATACAAAAGCACATTTTAGAGGACTTACACACACACACACACACACACAAATCACCTGTTTAATTTCCCAAACTTGGTTGTTGTGCGTGTGTTGTATTTGGGGTTTTATGTGCTGTAAACCTCTTTAAAGGGTTTTAGTTTTGTCATTGGATTTTGATGTTTTGTTTTAATGGGTTGTTTAGAGTTTTTTTTCCGTCACATTATTTTTAAGTTTGCAAGCTCCTTTGTTCAGTTATGTGCTATACTGGAGTTAGTGTAATTGAATGAATGAATATGAACTCCGTAGGATACGTTTATTAAATGGGCCTTTGTCTGGCAGAGCTTTCTGCGATTTGATTTTAAAATTATGAACTGATACCCAGGGGGGCAAATGTGCAAAACGGGTTTTTAATATCTCCAGAGGTGACAACAGGAGTAATTCATTCTGGTATTTCAATACCTTTTTTAAACATGGAAAAGATTTACAAAAAAACTTTCAATGAATGCAACCTAGAATAAGTTTGATGTGAACAATAAAGACCTATTACAATACTGTTTGTAATGATTGTTTAAAAAGACTAACATTTATCCATAATTGTATGACAGACAAAAGAAAATGATTGCAGAAATTCTACACGTTAAGTGTCGCTATATTTAGCCTTTGGGATGTGACAGACCTCGTATCATCCTGCCATCTGCAAAGCCCTACGAATTTGGACCATTTATCATTTATAAGTTACACAACCTTTAAGCGGCAACGCATAGTGAAAAGGGGTGTGCCGTGTGATGAGTTACCAGCAGTGTTATTAATTATTCAACATGAAGCGCTCACCGAACAGCCAATTAGAATACTATGCAGCACTGGGAGGTGGAGTCACGATGACGCCACTGTTCTCATTAGTTATTTAATAGATTTGATGAGTGTTTCACTATGGATAATTGTCGGTAACGTGTAATAAAGCTAATGAAATTGAACATGGTATTTTTAGGTATCTTCTGGCTAAAAGATCATAGTATTTTATACTGTTTATGAAATACGGCGCAAATTATTATATCTCCATGATCTTGTGTTTACATATTTGAAGGTAGGTTACAGAATATCCTTTCAACACCGGCTGCTAAAACTGCCTGGCTGCTGGCATTAATCTTTTACAACGTCTTATAAGTTTACTACCATGAATTCACAATGCAATGATTTAATTTAGATTAAATTCAGATCTTTTATCTACTGTTTAAAATTGATTTACTCTAGATAGTGTCGATAAATGAGGATTATTATTAAACAGGATTATGTAATATAGCAACAATAAGCTACTACAGGTCTGTCTTTTGTCTTTTTAAAGAGTATTGGTAACACTCCAAAAGCACGGAGTAAAATGGGTATTATTATGATTTAAGTTGAATATTAAGTTGAATATTTCTAATGCTGTTACATGTATGTATTGTGTGACCTAAATATAAGGCATAGGTCTTAACTTATGCTTTAGAATTCATATATTTGGAATTATATGTTTTCAAATATTAAATAATATTACATATTTCGTAGAATACTCTTTACCTGGACAACTCGACCTTATACGAACCGTAACCACTAAAATTTTGAGGCCACTAGAGGGAGCTCAACCCTTCTCTAGTAATGATCGACATGCTCTTACCGATACGTCCCATAATTTATACGCCCCTAGTTAGGATTTGAACAAGACAATTGAACAAAAGACAATTTGAACAATATATATATATATATTAAAATATTAAAAGGTACGTGGATGCAACTAGACAAATGTCGGTTCACGGCGTCTTTGCATACTGATTTGCATAAAAGATATTTGGTTTACCGTATGTGTGTAGTACACAAAGAACATCACACAACAATGTAGGTTTCGTGTAGGCTAGATTTTTAAGCTTAGATGAATCTGCACACATACACAAACACGTCACACACGCTGAAGCTCATCTGCGTGAACTCTACCTCAGCCCCCACTGCCTCAGCCCCCACGATCCAATCAGAGAGCTCGAACCTGTGTCAGCCATCTATGGAGTCAATGCATTGAATGGACCTGATTGGATGAGCAATTATTAGGGTTGGCCATCGCTTTTGTTAGATGACACATCTTCACTCCCAGAGGGAAGTTTTATATTAACAGTGATTCTATAAGAACAATATTGTGAATATTGTAAATGTCACCATATACATATTATATACATATAATAAGAATCTTTTTCCTATTTGGTTAAATAAAGGTAAAATAAAAGACTAACAAAAGCAGTTTGTCAGTGGCTTCTGTGCTGTGTGACTTGCATTGGTCATGTACGAAAGAGTTTACTGAGTGAAACACTAAATCCCACAATGCAATGCGCTCACATTGACCTCACTTATTCAGTATATGGATGAACTGGAAGTAATTTTGCGTTTCTTTCTGATTTCATTGACTGAACTTGTCAAATGTTAAGACAACAAAAATGGATTGGATTAGATTGTTTTTTCTCTCTAAAGTAAGCATACAAAGTGAGGTCATGTGACACAAAGTAAGATGAAATCTTTACAAACAAACCTTCACAGACAAAGAGCAAAGAGCTGGTTATGTATTTGCCAGTATTTGGGTGTTCCTGGCAGAACCTATTTCACTAGCAGTTGCTCATTATGCAACAACCACCTGCAATGAAAACAGAAATGTAAATCTGGGTTGTTGGCCAGGTAAGTGGCATTTGTTTTGTTGTTGAGAGTCATGTTCATATAGCTCAATAACTTTGATTCTCTCATGAAATATTGCTGTGGCATAGATATAAAAACATCTATGTACAGGCAGGTAACAGTAAATACCTGTTTTGCCCTAGCTGTACATTTCTAATAGAGCAAGCCCAATGAAGCAGCTTTAGACCTCAGATAGCAATGTGGTATTTGACATTAGACCAATCAATGTTTATTTCTTTAAAATCAAGGGGTTGAAGTCACTGTCATTGATTTAGCAACTGTCACCGCTCTACACTGTAATTACCCGATTGGAGGTCACAGACATCATTACACTAAAAGACAGAGCATGTAATGTGACACAGAACAACCAGGAAGCCCAGTCATTAGCACATGATCATAATTTAGGCTCGTTATTCATTTTACAAACCTATAATCATGCATACAATGTGCTTCGTGAATTAAACATGAGATCACCCGCTGTTCTGAACCCAGGGTTTGCATGATTATAAAGACACAAGGACAGCATGCAATTACAAGCTTTACTCTGGTAAGGGTTGGGAGAAGTGTTAAACTGTTTGAAGAGAATGCACAACACTAATTTGTGTTTTAGATTTAAATGTATTCCTTAACATTTACGTTAAGTACCAAAAATGTTAAAATATTGTTTTAAAAGTTCTTGAAAGTTTAAAACATCCAGTTTTTTTAGACATTGTATTAATGTTATTGTTAGGTTCCATGTTTTCCCAACTTTTTAAAATTCTGAAACATTTTTAAAACGTTCTACTAACTACTTAACAATAAGGTTTTTGATATATATGATATATAACATAAATAAAGCTCTATAGTTAACATTTTTTAACTTTGAGAGAATGTTCAGAGAATGTTCCCTGTTAGCTGGGAATAGGGTTGCCTGTTAAACAAACTATGTTTATTTCAGGATTGTTCTAGAAAGCATAGCATCTCACAACTTTTGTGTTAAACCTTTTAAAGTTGAACGTGCAAGTGTTTATGTTTTCCGCGGTGGTGCATCCTTTAAATATGCAAACCCCGCACATCTCTGAAAGCTCTCTGTTGTCATGTTATTTTTATAAGTGACCGCGCGCGCGATGCAGTGGTCCGAAAGAAACAACACATTAGGATTTGGCCTTTACTCTCCCAGAGCGCGACAGTGTGCCTGTTTTATCATGTGGTATTAGTAAAACTGTATGTATTTTTAGCTCTGTTGCCAGCATTCGCAGGAGACTCGCATAGGGAAAATCTTCTTGCTATATGTTGCTATTAAGAGGTGGAGGTGGAGGTGGTGATTTTGTACTGCAGAAATAAAAATCTGCTTGGTGTCCAAGCAGATAATCTACTGTTGTATGATGTTATTGGTGAATTGCTTTAAGAACACCTCAAAGTGGCGTGCGAACATATTTAACATCATAGTTCAGTCATAGCTGTTAAATCATAGTGTGAACGTCCAACTGTTATGTCTTTGTGTGTAGTGGCCTTGAATATTCTGTTGCTCTGTTTCTATTTTCTTTTATTTACATATGCATGTTAGAATAACATTAGAAAACATGATTATGCTTTTATGTAATTGATCCTTGACTTCATAATGCCATCTGTCTTCATTAAAGCATCAATTTCCACCGTCAAGCTGAGGGTCTGTTGTCAATTCTGAGTGTTTGTCAGTATGTTACAATTAAACTTGGTTGGTCTGATATCATAAAATTATATATGACAAATGTTGCCTGTTCAGGGGATATTTGTTCCCTTGTGCATTGCTATTGGAAAATGCAAATTGATATACAAATGTAAATGAATACAAGGCATCACAATTTCTCATGGAAATCAATTAAATTGGCTTGATTGATTAATAGCACGAGACCCACCCATTACATTATTGCACAAGGTGCATATAAACCACCAGGCTATGCTGCACTGTGGCTGATCTATTTGTGAATATAGGTCACATTCAAAAGCCTCATCCTATGAAGAAATACAATGTAAGTGTGAGCAAGGCTATACCATTAGCTTCAGGCCTCAAAGTCAGTAATGCCGTCTCTGGGATGTCTCTATTAATCTATTTGAGTCAGTGGAAGCATGCTAAAAACAGATGCTGGAAGGCTGATGAATCACAAAGCAACACCCCGCCCCCATCTACCCCCACGTACATATGCTCTCGCTGGCCCAGATGAATCAGGTGTAGCAGATTCATCTCTCAGCCGCCTGCCCTCCTGAGTTTCCCATTGCTTAAAAATGGCCCAATTTGTGTCTGGCAGGCTGATGAGGCCCTAACTCCACCTTTAATCCTAACCCTAATGAGCCTGATCAGCCTGCCAGATGCGAATGTGGGCATCTTGCATCTATCTGCCTTGAGTTCAGACACTGCGTACAGAATCACTCGTTATTCGTGAAAGCTTTTAGCACATTAAGCAATAACTTTTAACGTGAGCCCAATACAAAATAAATGTGTTTGAAATATATTGGTACAGAGACAGTCCTAAATCTAGCATCCGGTCTTCCACTAACAAAACTCAATTCTAATTGAGAAAATGTAATGAAATGCAGCACTGAATCTCAGAAGCCCCAGAGCTTATTAAAGAAGGTGAGAAGCAAAAGGGAAGAGGGCTATAAATCATTTATTCTAGGCAGGCAGCAGAATCAGTTTGGCGTCACATTGGTTGTTGGAAACTGGTGAACGTTCTGAACATTTTAAGTAGTGCACTTACATTAGATTTGTGATTTAAATTGTGGCTTTGTATTGTTTTAGGTAATATAAGTAATAAAGTCCATGATACTGTACATGGAATTCTGTATACTGTACACTGGATAATGGAAATTCCATGATACTGCATGAAAACATGCAACAAAAATTTTCACAATGATGTCTTGCTTGCTATTAAAACAAGAAAACCACCAGTTTTGCCAGTTTGCAAGTTATAATAAGTACCTTTAGTTCTGTAGTTCTTTCAATGAACTACCAGCAATGATAAAAATATCAGAGCTTGTGTATAACAACAAATCTCAAAGAAGATGCCAAAGATCCTGTTGATAAGCAGCACACAATGAGGTGGACTCATCATGACCTGGAGCTGGGCCAAGAGGATGACTCAAGCTTGTATCATACGCTAAAGTGTGTCAGTGAGGTTTTGCATGAGTACCCTGTATAGACTAGCATGAATAGTGTGCACAGACTGTTACTCAGACTGAATACATCTGTATGCATTAAGTGCATCACCGAACAGAGGATGTATACTTTATATAAACTACTACTGCCATGAGAACAACCCTTACTATGATTTTACTGTAACCATGGTATTTTGGTTAAAATCATGTACATGCTAAATGTTATGGGTTTTACAGCTGTTAGTTTCTAAATGTCATTAAGTCAATTAACAAATACCATGTTTGTTAGTTTAGGTTTATACCAAAAAAATGTTTTGCCTGTGATCTTGCTTAACCTTTGTAGGTTTGTAGACCTGCTGGCCAGTATTAAAAAAATATGATCAGTTTTTAAAAAGTAAACTTCTTGAGTAAGGTAATCTTGACTTGGAGTTTTAGTTCTGTCAATATTCCGTCTGCATTATTACATAATAATCATAATAAACTGGCTCAGATAAAGTCTGTGTATGTGATGCAGCATGTGGGGGTGGGGGAAGCAATGCAGTCAGAAACTGCCACAGAACAGCGAGACCTCACTTGGCCCTAAACCAAATTAAATTAGCTGTACGTTTAGCGATGTGAATAAGCTTTGCATGTTAAGTCTGGCATGCTGAATCAAACCTTTTCTGAAAAGATGTGGCCTAGATTACAGTCATAATTAATTTAGTAGCCTATGATTTACGCCCATTTTGTCATCTAATATGACTAAAAGTCTGGGCTTTTAGCAGCATCATAATCTAATGGGTACTTGTGTTTCCTAATAAATCTTCAGATTCATGCAGACCAGGTTTTTTATAATCACACGCTGCACATGCAGGTCTTTCAGAATATTGCCAGATGGCACAAAAATGGGCATGTACTGACTCCAGGGACAGTTGTTGACCCTTTTTTCACCACCCACCTGATCTGAGCTCAGTTACTCATGATCATGCCTGTAATTATGTCCTCATAATTACTGTTCCTTCAGAGATCCAGAAGATGGTAATAAGTAGCTTCTTCAAATCACAATGTTCCCATTCATAGGCATTCTTTCATGGAATTCAGTACAGTAATTATTCAAAACAGCACAAGGCCTCTGAAAATGAGGGGGTCAATCTGCCTTATGAAAAATACATTGAAAATATGTTGTGACGCTATTCACATGAAAGAGCCGTTACTGATTACTCCATTGTTTAATGTATTTAAATACTTGTATGTAAAAAGCTGAACTGTCTTATAATTCACACTCCTGTCAAATTAAATAAATACAACAGTGTATACAGTAGTTAGAACCATATGACTAATGTCATTGGATAAGAGTCATTCATTTGATATCCATTTCATTGGATAGAGTCATTTAAAGAGTGCTAATATTTTGTATATCAGCACTTTAGCACCGTTTCATTTAGGCTATCAACAACACTTACTATAGTTAAATACTCAATCTCTAGTCTGTTAAAGAGAAAACACATGAGCAAGAAAAAAAGCATTTTATTCACCAAACATTGTGCGTCTTTTGTAACTTTGGGAAAAAAATATTACAAGTATTTATTGAAATGTAAATTCAAATCACGAGTGGCCCACCGGGTCTCAGGGTCACTGCTGATTTTGCCTAAAACATTCCCATGATGCCCTTCTCAAAGAGGATTTTCACCTGAGGTGTTTTTTTAGAGAAAAAAAAAACATTAACCTTTCAATTGAGTAACTTCAAAACACAATCCAGTTCATACCAGTGGCAATAAGAGTAAACCATCACATCCAGGAAAGTAGGGTTCAATTTAGACAAGTACAAATACAATAATTCAAAGTGCAAAGACAATAGGCTGAGGTGTCAGAAGAACTACAATTAATTATTTAAACAATGGACTGTGAGATAAAACAGGGAACTGTTTGGCACTGAGCAGAACAGCAAGTTCCATTTGTTGTTCTCCTACCTTGCATTCATTTTAAAGCCTCATCTTATGTCAGGCTAAAGATCAGAGGCTTTTCTGCTTGCAGTACTGTCAGGGTGTCGTGGGTTGCGTTTTAGTTTTAATTTGCTCTGCCTGCTGCTGTCTGGCTTGTAGCTCCTTTACTTCCGCCAGCACCTCTCTAGCTTCTCTCCAGGAGGAAATGGCCTCTTGTAGCAGTCGCTCGGCTGCCGCCCTCCTGCTATCCCAGTCCAGAGCTTCACCAAGAGGCGAGTCGCTACCCTTAATGCTTTTGAAATGGGGTGAGTAGGAGATGCAATAAAAAGCGGGGTCTGTGGACTTCGAATGGGGCGAGTTTGAACTGGTGGAAAGAGGTGAATCTGAACCTTTGATGTGGGTAAGGTCGATGCATTTCATATGGGGCGAGTTTGATTCTTTAGAATCCGGGGAATCGATGCTTTTTGAGCGGAAGTTGCACTTGGATTTTGACGTCTTGGAGCGAGGAGAGTCTTTTGATTTTATATAAGGCGATTCCTTCCCTTTGGATCCAGGCGAATCTTTAGCTCTAATTGAGGGTGAGTTTGTACCTTTGCTGTGAGGAGAGGAATGTAAACTTGAGCCCTTTGAGTGCGGGGAGTCGGAACCCTTGAGATGCCGAAGTCGGGGCGAGTCGACGCCTCTCAGGTAGGGGTAAGATCCCATCCTGTCCCTATGGAGTGCTTGTTCCTGGACCTCAGCCAGTAGCTCTTGGGTTCTCTGCAGCCGCTGGGTGATTAGGTCCTGCAGGTGACCTGTGGAGTTCTGAGATAATGTTGCCTGGAGCCCGTTCTTCTTAGCTGTTTGTCGCTCTCCTCTGGACAGAGCATCATCCATGGAAGCACAGCGATTGCGGACCTGAGCCAACACCTTCTTTCCACTTTGGGGCGTGCAAGACTGGTTGTTATGGCTCCAAGAAAACTCACCTTGGCGTGGTAAGCTGCTGGTTTTGACCTTGACATCTGTATTGGAGGCCGGTGGCCTGGACACATCAGTACCAGCACGTTGACGGCCAGGAGCCAGCTTATCCAGCCTGACCTGATGGTCCTTCATCCACTCACCTTGATCATCATCAAGCATACCAGTATCCTCTTCATTTACTAAGTCCAGTGTCAGCATTCCATCAGAGGTGGCAGAGGCCTACAAAAGAAAAACAGCAAGCGCCAGTACCATTAAATTATTTGACAAGCACAGTTTTCTCTTCTATGCTTCTTATTTTTCAACAAACCCAAATAATGCGGTTGGTTATGTGACAGACATGAAAAATTTTGTTGCAGGTGATATTCAAGAGAGAATCTGATTGGACAATATCTGTGTTGTGCAAGATGAGTCATCAATATTTTAAGTTCCGTGTTTTGGGAGGAGAAAAACTGTACACAAATCTTTACACAGCCTAAAAAGTTTTTTTGAAAACTTTTAGTTATGCAGCATTTCTTTTATAAATAGCTGCATAGCAACAGAAGTAATAGCGTCTTTGATGAATTTCTATGGCATCTTAAAATCAACAAACAGCCCTAAGGTCAGTACATTTCCACTGGCACACAACAGTGTAAGAATGAAACAACAACAACTGTCCTCGCACTCTCAGTCAAAATGAGAATGCCACCCACCACAGCCATGAGATGACCCCGCGTGGGCAACCGGCGCCCAAGTGGGATCTTGGCTCGATCGCGTGTAGGGTGCGCCAGGAGGCTCTCCTCCTCAATCGTGACCTGCAGAGGATAAGAAGCCATGAAGTTGAGCTGTGATTATTCTTTCCATATATGCCAGTTTTAACACAGTCATTTCCAGCAGCCACATATGGGTTCCAATTTACACAACACAGAGGGCCTGTATGACATAAAGAGCTATGCAGAGCGCTAAGTGTTAATTAGTGTCACTTTCTCCAAACGTTTGTGTGAAAATGAATTAGCAGATTTATAAATACCGTGTGCCATATACATTTGTTGTGAAATTCACATGAGTTTCAAGGAATGTGAAACGCTTGGCAATTGGAACCAAGACTTAAACGAAAGGTTGCTGCTGTTAGCATCTATTAGACTCAAGAAGCTAACATGAAAGAATATTACCATAGATGCAGTCAGAAGATCTTCACTTAATAAATATTTAAATGTAGATTTGTGATTTTCAAACCTTACCACGTCATCTTTTAAGCTTAAACCGGAAATACTCGTTAGAATTACTGTGGTCACAATTCTAAAGCTTGATATATTCTTTAGCCAATTTTTTTAGATTTTTTTTAGCCAATAAAACCAAGTTGCGTCAGTTTCTATGGTCACCGTTTCAATGCTTTTTTAAGCTTCTTTAACAGAATTACTGAGCAAAGTATTTACAGTATTCTGTCCAATGTTGCAAAGGAAACACAAAAGGGGACTAGCAGCAGAATATACAAGAGAGAAAAATAAAACCGAAATATCTAGTGATTAAAAAACAGACTAATAGGAAGGCAAGGTGAAATATTTGTGCTTACCTCATCCAGTACACGGTTCTTAGCTCTGGTTATAGCTGTATTTAATACATTGATCCAAGATTCCTTCTCCTCTGGACTCACAGCCAGAAATACAAGATTTGGACTCTAATGCAAAGAAGTATGTTATAATGTTAACTAACCCACCTAATCTAGTATGCTAGTATGCTAAACTGCATGTTGAAATGATCTGATGTGACCTTTAAAATTTAATCAGAGGTCTGGTGTCAGTTGAAACTGATTTTTTGTTGCAGTAAAATGATCTTAAAAACAGACCTTTAAGTAGCACAAAGTGAATAAAAAAATCGGCAAAGATTTTATTTTTTAATTTGTAACGTTACTGTTTTTTTCTTACCTTGTTACCAGGTTGGGGGCAACGCATCAGGGTGAATTTACTGTGGTTCTTCTTGCTGTGGCTCTTGGTCTTTCTCAGTTCCTCTGAACGCTCGTACTGTGCCAGGTCAAACACCTCATGAGTCTTTCCATCATTCTTCATCTAGACAGAAGAAGAGCAGCATCAGCTCATGGACCATCACCAGGCCTGAAGGTACAAGCAATTTCTGCTATTAAGTGACACTATCCGAAGCTCTTTTCTCGGCCCACTAAGCAGACAACAGTGATACACGGTTGGACAGATTGTCTTTAGCTGGAACGACAGCAATAATTAATGTTTAACAGAACGCGCTGTGCTGTGAGATCACTAGGTGCTGAATTCACGCTGATAAAACACTAAACAACATCACAATGAAACTGATAAACAAACATTTATGTTTCCAAGATGTAGAAAAAGCATCTGTACTCTTAAATAAGGATTACAAAGAGCAGATATTCTTCTTTAAATTCTTCTGTTTCTGTGTGTACTAAAATTTGCTAAAAACAAATAATAATGATGATGATTTGAGATCACAGAGATATTACGTATCGTGGTGTTGTGATGGAAGTATTGTGAGTGGTGTTTATTGTAATCAAAAACAAGACAGATGTTACAAACGCTTTTCGGTTAGATCAGCCCCTCCTTTATCTATTCAGCCTGTGACCCATCTGTGCACAATGCCTCATTTTAAGACAGGTCAGTCCTCATTACAGCCGACTGTGGTGGAAAAGTGGTAAATTTCACAAAACCTGAGGGAAAAAAACCCACACTGGGATTTCAATTCCCAGAGGGGTCACGAAGGTTTCTGCAGAGACACACAGAAAAATCCACCACAAGTTATTAGCATGAGCTGTGATGTCACAGGCAAACAAAAGAGATAAAGATAGACATTTGTGGTCAGAATTCTGTATCGTTAGTAGGCATTCACCATAGCAACCAAACTACGCAATGTATTGGATCACAGACCAAACAGCAAACATGCATTAACCAGCCTGTTCATAACATCTCTAGGTAAATAAACTGAAAAATTACTCCACGATGTCACATTTTGATGTTCATAATCTGTTTCCTTTTGGTCATGTTTATCTTAGGCAGTTTACAAAACAACAGATTTCCAATCAAGAGCAAAATCAAGGTAAAGTCTTCCCTAAACCCCATATGGCCAAAGGTAGTCTGCGTAACCCTACACCTCGAGCTGGTCTCCTGAGGGTCACACATTTAAATGTGAGTGAGTGCACACTCTGAGAATGAGCATGCTGGTGATGCTAATATGGGGCAAAAGACCCCTGGAGGAAAGTGCCTGGCCTCTCTTCACCACATCAATATTTCACTCCCCCACTGTTGGCACACTACGTTCCCGGCAGGGGGCCATCCTGATCTCTGGATTAACCACCTCCAAAAATAACACACTAGCAGATCTTCATTCTGATAGAGGTATCACCATCCACAACAAAACA
>JAZGTJ010006755.1:6355-24213 GCA_036877575.1 Botia almorhae | reverse complement strand
CCTGTCTTTTAATTACATTTATAAAACAATTACTTACTAGGAAAATCCAGAAGTTTCAAAAATGTGCCTAAACTGTTTAACTTACTGAGTGAGAACATAAGTGAAGTTTCTGGGTTTCAGTCAAAGCACTTGGCAACATGAGCCTTTATCCAAAAGTGACCTTTGTTGAATTAAGGTAACAAGAGTATAAACCTCTTGCCTTGTCAAATAAACACTCTGCCAAATAATACAGCTTGTGGACCATTATCAAGGGGATGAAATGGTTGCTAAACCCCAAGAAATGTCTAATTCTCTATTGTCTACAACACAAAAAATGAAATATGAATACAAAGAAATGATCATTTAGTAATTTTGTGCCCTGTCACATTTAAAGTGATGGATGACAGAGGTTGTTTTTAATGGACTAGGAATACATTCAAACATGAAAATACATGCTCTAAAAACGTGCATTTGACAAGCTTTAACACTGACGTAACCTCAGCCTCTAGGTCATTAGTCATCAACAGGTTTTGTGTTGCAACAATAGTTGATGTGAACTCAACTGATTAAAGTCTAGTCTGGTTTTGAGACATTGTCGCAAAATTACAAATGAAATTATGCAGTTCAAATATACTCACAAACTTAAAGCGTGACTTTAATGTTTAAGTGAATACATTGTGTTTGTTTGCCTATATATTTTTAATAATAGAAAAAACTCTTTTAATAAATTCATCATATAGAAGACCTGAGTCAAAAATCTCACAAATAAAAAAGTCCTTGAAGTGGTTTCCCAACTCTGCAATATTATCAAAGTACAGTCTACTGGCCCTCAGATGGAGGTTCAAGGACATGAACTCACACACACCTATGCATGCTTATTTCCTAGAGGCATCTGGCATGTAAAGGGGGTGGGTGGAGGGGGCAGTCATTAGTTACGTCAGAGGCTGTGGCTTGTGTTGAACCATATAAAAACAGGTACAGCACCAGGAGCTTCTGTATATTCAGGGATTACCTCCTTACTCTAGTTCCAGCAGTTTCCTCACTCCTGCAGTCATGATCTTAAGCATTGCGCTTATTTGGGCCATAGTGGTGGGGCTCTGTTGTTGCCTCTGGCTTGTCACAGGAATACGTAGAAGGTAAATACCCGCAGCTTTGTGACTAAAAGCTTCACTTAGATGCTTGTTGTTTAGATTAGAGTGAGACAACATCACTGGATGCTGGGATTCACATTTGTTGTGTGACAAGTGATGTTTTCCCAAATTACAAATTACTGTAGATCTGTAGATCTGCTAAATGACTTGGGGTTGTCAAAAAACTGGGGTAGTAAATACAGAATTATTAAGACCTTTGAAAGTGACTAAATGTTTTATTTTTCAAACGTATTACTTTATTTTTGATTCAGACCTACATCTTTCAGTTGAACTACATAATAGAACTTGCCCAGTTTGTTATTAAAACATACACTTCTAAGCTATTTTATGGGTGTTTCAGGCAACCCGGAGAGCCACCAGTGGAAAATGGCTGGATTCCTTACCTTGGTTGTGCTCTTCAGTTTGGCGCCAACCCTTTGGAGTTTCTCCGCAGCAGACAGAAAAAATATGGTCACATTTTCACATGTAAGATTGCTGGGCAGTATGTCCATTTCCTTTGTGATCCCTTCTCTTACCATTCTGTCATCCGGCAAGGAAGACATCTGGACTGGAAGAAATTTCACTTTGATGCCTCTGCAAAGGTACACTACTACATTTACTGCAAGCGTTATGTATACATTTCCTAAACACTTTTATTCAGAGTAACCAGTGTCTTCCATAGATTTCAGTATCAGCAAGTTAAATACTAAATTAGTTACTTAATTTTTAACATACACCAGAGAAAGTGCAAGTGATGTGTTTGTTCTTTCAGGCATTTGGTCACGAGAGCATGGATCCCAGCCACGGTTATACCACAGAAAATCTGCATCAGACCTTTCTTAAGACCCTACAAGGAGATGCCCTGCCATCTCTCATTGAAACAATGATGGAGAACCTGCAGAACACAATGCTGCAACCCAGCATCCTGAAAGCCAAACCCTCAGAGTGGCAAGTTGATGGTATTTTTGCCTTTTGCTACAAGATTATGTTTGAAGCAGGATACCTGACCCTCTTTGGAAAAGATCTGGATGGAGATAAGAGTGTCGCACGTCAACAGGCTCAGAAAGCTCTGGTGCTCAATGCTCTGGAGAACTTTAAAGAGTTTGATAAAATCTTCCCTGCTCTGATCGCTGGGCTTCCCATTCATGTTTTCATGAGTGCCTACAGTGCCCGAGAGAACCTTGCCAAGACTTTGCTTCACGAGAACCTTAGCAAGCGTGCCAACGTGTCTGACCTCATATCTTTGCGCATGCTATTAAATGACACGCTATCTACCTTCAATGAGTTGAGCAAAGCCAGAACCCACGTGGCTATTCTGTGGGCTTCCCAGGCCAACACCTTACCTGCTACCTTCTGGAGCTTGTTCTACATGATCAGGTAATACCTAGAAACCCATTCTGCACAGTAGTCGCTCAGCATTATCATCATACTCAGGGAATACAGCTGTGTTAATTGTGGTGGAGATAAGAATTACCTTATTGAATAACTCTTTCTTAACTGGTGTCCTTGACCAGGACTTTTACTGCACTTGTATGTGTTCATGTGGCACAAATATTATCTATAAAGTGTAAACTGTAAAACTGACCTACTACTATTGTAGTGTGTTAACTTATTTTATTTTTTAAATGAGTTTATAGTTTAACCTTAGGCAACAGCGTATAGAAGCAAACATGTAACAAAACGTCTGCTTGTTTCAGGTGCCCAGCAGCCCTGAAGGCTGCTAGCGAAGAGGTGAAAAAAACGTTTGAAAGCTCCTCCCAGAAAGTCGATCCCTCGAACTCACGACTTGCACTAACAAGGGAACAATTGGACAACATGCCCATTCTAGGTGAGACATATTTTGTTATTTTTTGAAAGTTTGTATATTCACCATCATTAATGTACCAAGAAGTGTCATGTGAACTTAAGATTCCTATTAAATTCTTAAACAAAAGACAGCATCATTAAAGAGGCTATGAGACTGTCTAGTGCATCTCTGAACGTCAGAGTGGCCAAGACTAAGTTCCTTCTTCATCTGGACAACAAAGAATCATACCACATCCGCAAAGATGATGTTATAGCTCTGTACCCCCCGATGCTTCACTTTGATCCAGAGATCTATGACGATCCATTGGTGAGTATTTTGCTCTGTTTAATATGACATCTAAATCTGTGATACAGTGGCTGTGAGAGTATCTGCTTTTTATATTTATGAAATAATTGTCCATATGAATGTTTATGTATGCTGTAAACATCTTGCCTCAAACAGACATACAAATATGATAGATACCTTGATGAAAATGGACAGGAGAAGACCAGCTTTTTCAGAAACGGACGAAAACTTCGTTATTTTTACATGCCCTTTGGCTCTGGGGTCACCAAGTGTCCAGGTCGCTTCTTTGCTGTGCATGAGATCAAGCAGTTCTTGTCTTTGATTCTCACTTATTTTGAGGTAAAACTTTTGGACTCTGATGTGAAAGTACCACCACTGGACCAGTCTCGGGCCGGTCTGGGGATTCTGCAGCCAACCAATGATGTTGACTTTCAATACAGACTGAAAACTCAGTGAGAACCGAACATTTATTTATTGGCTTGTTTTTTGAACTGTAAATAATGTATATTTTGTGTTATGTCCAGCCAGACAAAAGTAAATAGCCTTTAGCTATGTTATCTATTCAAGATAATTTGGAATAGATTTTAGGAAGTTTTATAGAAACCTCAGGGCTCTCCTTCTATAGTTTTCAGTAACATTTACTGCATGTAGCGATGTCTTCACTTTAAAACATTTTTAGATTATGTAAATAATGCTGAAAAAAATAACCAAAGATTTACCCTTTTTTCCACTGTTAGAGTTGTTGTAACAACTAACAACATTTTAGTTCAGTCTGTATTTCTGTACATGATGTTTAAAATCACTGCAGACTTGTTACATTTAGTAACTTATTGTCTTGTGCTATCTGGATGTGTTTGTTCCTCTACTTTAAATGATCAATTGGTCAATTGTTACCCTATTTAAACTAAAATTGTATTACAGTATTTAATGGGTGCTTTTGTCTTATTAGTGCTCATGTGTTGTTAACAGGGTATTTTTAATAAAGCAACTGCAATTAACATTACATATTAAATAGAATGTTTTTAAGTTAATGCTGTCTGATTTTGTATATAATGCAGCCTGTCACCAATCACAATAAATCCGTTTACACACAACCCTTCCAACAGCTTTCCATTGTCATTGTCTTATTATATTTTCTTATCTTTCTATTGATTAGGTGTCTGTCAAGGGTGATGGACTGTGCATGGGTTCTTTAGACCCAAATCCACACCCTGTCACCCTTTGCATACTTGTGTTAGCATAAACCAAATCATGAAAAGTAGTCATGACACTAACATAGACATAAACGTGTTGTAGTGATAAACACAGATAAACTGTGTAAATTAGATTGCGTCAAGGACGGGACATTTGCAACTGCGCTATTCTGTCAATAAGCATTTAAACCAAGTGTACAAATATTAAAGTGACTTGTAGTAAACTCTAAGCTGGTGAAACAACAGGTGTCATCAGGGTACAATGTGAAAGAGTATACTTGTGTGCACTATAGTGGCTGCTGTACACTTTCACCTTGACCTCATTGCATAACAGACCTGCCAACATGCACAATAAGGGATCACTTCACTAAAGAACAGGTTTAAAAAAGTTCAGACTGAAATTCAGGATATAGCGACTATGATTATCTTTAAGTGACTTGTTAAATGAATTATGATACATACTGATCAATGAGACAATTTGCCTTACAACAACATTGTCATTTTTATTGCAATCACTTTCCACGTTTGATAGAGGTTAGGCAACAGTCAAATATGCAATAAATTATAATCAGTTGGATACAGACTGTACTGGAGTTAAAAGAGTAATCAAAGCAGTGAAAAATGAGGTCAGCATTTTGGTTCTTAAACATGAACAGTTGAATTCTTTGTGACAGAATAACAGGGGTCTAGCAGATCAGTTATACTCATTTACATACATTTACATTTAGTCATTTAGCTGATGCTTTTATCCAAAGCGACTTACAAATGAAGACAAGGAAGCAACTCACTTTGTCAAGATCAGGTTCAGCTATGGATTATACAGTTAAGTTTTGGGAGTGTGTGTCCCTTCCCAGTCAAATTGCCTCGAATGGTGCCTGAGGTCCTGGTACTGGCTGGGACTCAACCCCCATTGTGTAAGCAAGACTGTGATTGTCCATTGATCAATTTTTTGGGGGCCGTATGATGGATAGCCATGGTGTTCCAGAACGTCATGGCTGCCATGCCAGAGTCCTTTCACTTCATGACTGCCACGCCAGAGCCCGTCTCATGTCATGGCTGTCATGCCATGTTCTTCATGTTCGTTCATGTTACCCCATCCTAATTGTGTCTAGGTGTTTCTTGTTACCTTAATTAGTCTGTGTATTGATAGCCCTCATGTTGTCATTGTCTTTTGTCTAGCTTTGATTGTCTATGTTGTCCTGTTATCGATGAAGTCCATTGTTTACGTTTATTGTATAAGTTTATGTTTACGTTTGCTTGTGTTTATTAAACTGCACTTGGGTTTTTAATCGTACAGTTGAATCCTTTATTTGTGATGCAATTTATTTACATTTGATTCATTTAATGTTTTAAGTTTATTCTTAGTTCTTGTTGTTTGGAAATTGTAAAATCATTACATTTTTATTCAACTTTATTATTAACACCATGTAAAGCAAACCAAGAATGTCTCAGTGACCGTTACCTCCTTTGTTTAATAATAAGAGTCATTTATGACTATAGTGAATGGTATAGATCATAACATTCTGCCTAACCCCCTTGTGACTTCAACAGATGAAAATCAAGTGTAATATGTAAAGTTTGTAACAACATGAGCATGGAAAACAGTGAGAGAATTTTTACTGTTGGGTGAATCATCCCTAATGCAGTTCAATGAGGAATTGATGAAAATGGTTAATTTTTTGCCTTTTCCAAAGAACTTGATGACAGAGGCTGCAGAGAGATGCTGTTTTGCCAATGTAAATAATACAGCTGTTGTAATACAGAAGTAGTTGTTTGCTTGAGAGATAGGTGGCCTTATCTTTTGCAGAGTTGGAATTGTTTGTGCAAAGCAATCACCAAATGTCAGCTTCCATGTACACTAACACACTGTAGGTTACTATCAGACATGCTGTAACTGGTATATTCCATATAAATTTGAAGTAAACTTTAAGCATTTAGGCTTTTGCATTTGGGCTGAGTATCTGAATAACAAGAGAAAAAGTGATTGAGAGTTAAAGTAAATAGTGGCTGTAATAAATGTAGTTATAAAGTAGGGTTGTACACTACTATTGTAGTGTATTGTCTTAACTGATTCAAAGAAGATTATCTCAAGGCCACTGAAAATTAGGTTAATGCTTCAGATAACAGAAGTTCAGATTTTTTGTCTTTTTCTCTAAGACAATGCTTTGTGATTCATTTGCAAAGTGCCAATAGTTACAATATTTTTTAAGAAACTTCAGAGGAAAACCTTGTTTCAATCATTTTCAAAATTTTGTTTTAAAAAAGTTTGGAATTAATATATGGAAAAATAGATCTATGACATTTCTTTACAAGCATGTTTTGAGCAATGACTGTGAGATTGAACAATACATCCATTGGGTTGCTGCTCTGTATTCTGTGTTTCAGTTTGTGGCTGCTGTGTACTGTTTATGTAAAAAGTCACTTAAAGCCCAATATCACTTAAAACCCAAGTGCCTTCAAGGTGCATTTTATCAGTTTGTACGTTCCCTAAGAATTGAACTCATAACCTTGTTGTAATTAGCCCATGCTTTACCAGTTGTGCTAGGAACCCATATAACAAAGCACCAACTGTCTGTGTTTGCATACACACATATAAACTCTCCTATTTTGTAATTAAAGTATGCAAAAGGGTTCAGCCCTTCTCATGTACCATGAGAAGCCATGTACATTTGGAATCTCTCATTTAGTTCTCATTGGTTTAGAATTCAAGGAACCATGAACCAACATTAATAGAGCTGTATAAAAGAATAGAGGTAGGAAAGGTAGGTGTGCTCTTTATTGGCTGGGGTGAGAAAGATCAGTATAGGGTAACATTAGTCATCTATTGCACCATCTGTTGGCCCTGTTGTTGATCACCTTCGTAAATCTCGTTGTTACTCATAGGGACCATTTACCTGTCACTCTAACAGGATTCAACATGAACCATTATTGTATTATATTATATTCACACTAACACAAGAATGATGTTACCGCTAGTGTAAGTCAACCGTTAAGGCTGTCTTTGCCATAGATCACGCCACAGGTCTATTGTAAGTCAGTCTTTGACCACTAGATGGCAATATTTTGCCATTACTAAAAAATGAATTTGACAATAAGCTTTGGTGTAAAAAAAACGGGAAGCAGAGCAGAATAGTGTATTAACTGGTCTCAACTTCAGATTCTTTAGCATGGCATTCTCACATCAAGTAAATTTAAAATTTAAAAGTAGACACTTTAATTCTTGCTGATGAAACGAGACATTTAACGAACTTAACCGTGCAACGTTGAACTGCGAATATACTTGCTTACTAAAACGAAACAGTATTAAATGTTCATGATTTATGTCTTTTTACTCCGATTTATGTCTTTTTACTCTTTATAACAAAACCTATTTGGGATTCATTCATACAAGTTTGCCACAAAGTGAAAATACAACAACAGTTTTGTTGTTAAGGACATTACAGATGAAAGTGCATACTATGATTGTTCCTTTTAAAGTATGCATTAGGTTAAGTTAGTCGTTTGCAGAAGTGAGAATATAGTCAGATTTGGATCACATGTTTTGGTTAACAAATTACAATTATTTATTTACTGTAGTTGGATGTTAATGAATAATAAAGATTTGTCTTTGATTATATTGACAACAACTAAGACCCAGCTAACAATAGATTGTAAAAACATTTCCCTAATGTTTTAATTAGTAACAAAACGTAAAAATGTTATTTTGAAAATTCTAAAAACATCCAGCGTTGGATTAACGTTACTGTTTGGTTACAATATTGTATTGAAGCTTTTAATTCTGTAACATTTTTAAAACACTCCACTAACAACTTAAGAATAACAAACAACATTAACAAATTAAGAATAACGTTTTTGCTATATGATATATAATGTTAAATATGTTCTACTAACGGTACTCCAAGAACATTTGATAACATTTAGAGAACATTAGTCAAAGTTCTGAGAATGTTCCCTGTTCCCACATTTGAATTTTAGAGCAAGAGGAATAGGTAAGACCTTCAGTCTGTATTTGAATGTAAGTGCATCACTGTATGGCAGCTCTGTGGAAGGCCTGGAATGGGTTCTTGACACACTGTGGTTTATTTGTTCATGGCTGAAAAATTTATTGTTATTATACTGTGTATCAACAGTACTTTGACCCAGTTATAAGAGATGATTGAGGAAGAGAATTATTATGTTCATTATACATAAACTTAAGCTTGACCTTTTATTCTGTGTGCCGTTATGAGGTTATAAGGATATAAATATTTCAAATAAAATGCAATACAAATATTAATTTCTGGGAATGAACTAATACACAATAAACACAATGACACACGCCGATTATTTACTGCACAAAAATGCAGGTTTGCCTTTATTTATTTTCAAACACAATAAAAACTAAATAAGAAGTATTCACATTGTTGCCTGGATCAATTCTGTCAAAACAAATGAACAGAAAAACATCCCTGGAACTCTAACATAATTACTCAAAAACACCTACAGTTATTTTTTTCCTTCATAAATAGGCGCAAACAAGTACCATAAAAAGATCTCATATAGACACAGTGTAGAGGAATAGTAATGATGAGCCATATGCCGGGGTTATACAGCAAACTCTCCAATCTGCCACTGTTTCTTCTAATTAACACCATATAAGCATCTGACAGTTTACACATAGTTTGGATGACATCAATCAATATGCCAGAAGTGATACAAAAGAAGTATTGTGTGTAATACAAAATAAACTTTTTCTTTAGTACTTTAACGAACTTGAATCATTTCATGCTACCTCACAGGCTGATGGATTTAACCTTTGCTTTTTTAAACCTGGGAAACGAAATACTTCTTTAGTCTCCTTTTAGTCTAGTCTAATCAACAGGGACTTCCCATGCCAAGAAATTACTCCTCTTGACTAATTATCCCTTTTTGAGTTTTAAACGAACTGGTGGGCCCAATTCAAAATCACATTGTCACTAGAAAAAAAGTTTAATTCTTATACTCTAGGAGTAACACAGATTCTATTTACAGTTTGAAATGAGCTGAAACAACCCATCTGGTCGTTCATAAAGTTGCTATGAGCGACTGTTTTATACTTACAACAGAACTCTGTTTCTAAGGCAGTTGACTAGAAAAGATTGTTACAGAGAGAAAGAATGATACAACGAGAAAAGGTGTGAGAAAGGAGCAAGAAAAGCAGGAGTCACAGCGTCCACATTCTTTTTATGTGGGTTCTTGTTTTTTTCCCTCCAGATTGTTGAGATTTTCCTCTCTACAAAAGTTCTGTTTTGGTTTTTCATTCTGCTGTTTGTGAGTAAGAGCTTAGAGTTCCTGACACACAGCAGTAAGTGCTTAGAAACCTTAGGCAGAGTGACACAACCTTCCCGCAAGGCAAACTGACCTATGCAATTTCTTAAAACCATAACCAATCTCCAACAAAACACACGTCTAGAGAGCCTTTCATACACTGCCTCTTATTAGGTATGTAACGAGGACCCAGAACAATAGGAGGGCATTAAATTCATTATCATTAGTGCGTGGTGATTGCATTTAAACAAATTTTTAGCAAACAATTTACATGTTCATGCTTTGATGATTTAATTCTATTTTAAAGGTCCAAAACGTCTGAATGTCAGAAGCTAATAGGAGACACAAATTCCAAACCCACTGCGGTTGGTGTACTGAAGTGTGAGCCATGGAAGAGAAAACATTCAAACATTGTTTTGCTGATGCGTGGATTGTATCTAGTCTAAAATAAGGCCTGAATAATCAGGCCCTGAATAGCTGTACTGGGATGAGGAACTGCCTTGGTCCTGTGAGCATGAAGGATTGTGTGGGTGATGATGTCAATCAGGTCAGGTACATTGCTTTGTCCCTCTGCAGAGCTCTATGTAAGGAAAAATAAACAAATAAAAATGGCTGCCACAAAAGTCAGAAGCAGTATTTTTGACAGAGCTGTTTTTGAGGAGACTTTGAAATCACTGCACTAAAACATTTAACTTGCTCTGTTAAACATATATTTAACAGAGCAAGTGAAATGAATTTCAGTTCTGTTCTCAACGATTATGTTTAACATCCAAGACTGATGTGGGCATTACTGCATGCGGTATAATTTAATGATAGGGGAGGAGTCAGCACTCACCCATTGCCACAGTAGTCAGGGGTCCAGTCCAAGCCCTGGGTTGGTCCATTCCTGCAGCCGGTGCGGTAGTCCATTGAAGGGGACAGACCGGGCCCGGCAGAGGATGTGACATTTACCATGCTTTGATACTCTGCCTGAAGAGGGAAACCCTGAGAGAGAGCACAACAAAAGATTACATATTAGATCTTACATACGGCATGTCTACACTTACAGTGCTCATATGTGAAGGAAATTGGAAATGGGGTATGTAAAATAATCATTTATGTGCCAGGAAGTCTTTAGATTTCTGATTCTCAAAGCCTTCATGTTCAGTATGGACTTTATAAACCCCTCCATGCTCATTTTAATTTAAAAAAAACTATAATATAATATAAAACAAAATAACTGCCTATTGGGTTGAGGTCAGCTGATTTTAAAAGTTAAAGATACAATTATTTCAAAATTGCTATTATTATTTTTTACATCTACATCCATCTTAACAGAACATGACATCACACAATTTTTTTAACATTACGTTTGGCTGAACTAAAGCCTGACTGAATGCTGAAGCTTCCTGTTCTTCTTTAGAAAGCAGGTGAGAGAGAGAACTCAGTGCAAAGCACAAATCAGTTCATCCAATCTAATTCCACCTAGCAAACATCCTACACGATCTGAAGTGGACGTGACGGCAGCGCAACGCAAGCTGCCTCAAATGAGCATTAATGAGGAATTGCGTTCAGTGGTTGGAGGGAGGTAAGGATGGTGGGGGTAGACGAAAAATAAACGAAGCAGATATTCTAATTTGAAGACTTCTCTGTTCTTAGCCTAAGACTGCATGTGAAAGGGAAGTTAATCTGAGTGGTACACAAGAGAATCTGCCTGAAAGAGCAAGACAGCAGGTGGCTGCGTTTTTTCCCCCTCCAGAGATTCTACCTATTCATGAATTGTTCCTCAAATTCTTCTCCTTCATTCAATCACAAAGGCTCCATCTGCCCTTTTGTGTCCCTCCCCCCCACAACACCGCCCCACCTCCCCCCACCCTGCCTCGGCTCACCAAAAAGTTGAACCACGCATTTTTGTTTGCTCTCCACAAATATGCAAAAATGAACAAGGATTATTACTCCCCTTTGGATTTAAAAACTCTCCCATAAAGGCAGGATCTTTGGAACAGGCTTAAGAACTCCACGAACGGGGAAGAGAAAAGCCAAGTTTAAGCATTCATACTCTCCTCCAAAAGATTGACACAGCCATACAAGGAGCCCTGTGGTAATCTAAAATTGGACTTCAGAAAATTCACACTATAATCTGCATGAAAATTAAGACACTTTTTTCTTATGACGATGATGATCCACAGCAGTAGTTAATTTTCCTGCTGAGGAGTGATAAAAAGAAGCACATGAAATTCAATCAAGTAGTTGCTCTTTTAAATACCACATTTCCCAGAATTCCCAGAGGGCACTGGAATAGAATTTACAACAATAGGCCTTTTATATTCAAATGCAGATGCTTAACTTTTTTTGCAGCAACAGTTTCAATTGGATGTTTTTTTTATTTCAGCCTGTGATGGAATCAGTTGCAATGCAATCCCTTAATGACACATGAAATAAAACAAAATTGAAAACAAAACAACAACACAAATGACAAAATAAAACAAAAAGAAACACAAATAAATGAAACAAACAAAAACGACAAAAACAAAATAAATTACACCCACAGAAATGAATGATACTAACAAAAACTGTTTACATTGTTCGTTAGTCATAGGCATCGTCAGAGCAGCGCATCCCTCAGTTAAAGATCAAACTGCTGTCATTGGACAAATGTGTCACCTGTTCTCCTGACCACCTGATTCATCTCTCTTTATGAAACTAATCTCTGTTTACCCCAAGACAATGCGATTCTCCGCCCTGCCTCTCCCTCTCTTTTTTCCAGCACCAGCTAGTCCTGCCTCCCAGCTGATGCTCATCTCTTAAAGAGCTTCGAGGCACAAGGGTGCTATTCATTAGGACCTCATTACAACCTCATATCAATCCCACTAAAGTTCCACCACAGCGCAGAACTATTAAGACACGAAACGGATCAACACAGAATTCTTAACGACTTTCTCACCATCGCAGTGAGTGTTTAAGGAGACTTAGGCTTCAAACCTCTCTTTAACCACCCCTATTTGAGACCTCTATTAGGAGAATGAGGGTTTAATTAGTGCTGATGCTAATAATGAGACTGAGTGCACTTTAGATCGAGCAAACTAGCTGTTGCTAACACGGGGCTACAGTTGAAACAGCCTCTCCCTCCTCACTTGCTATGGGGGAGGCAATAAACTCAATGAATGTTATTCCAAAGAAGGACATTTTCTCTTTAATTAGATTTTTCAGTCTGTGTGTGAATAGGTAGAACCTTCATTTAGTTTCTCTTCTGTGCTTTTGTTCACATCATAAGTAAGCAAATAAATAAATAAATCGTTTATTTAAAGAGAAAAGCGTTCTTCTATACACTTTAGCAGAGAACTAATTTCATTTCCTTTGCCCCAGTCAGAAAAACTGTTTTCATCAGATAGCCGAGGCGTTTTGTCTTCCACACTGATGTATTCATCAATCTCAATGTGAGGTTTTTTGTGCAACCTTAAGTCACATCCAAATCCTAATGCATCTGTTTATTACAGAGAGAAAATTGAAAATCTGTCTGTGTGATATGCTGGGATTTTTTTGCACAGCATGGACATAAAACAAGCTGGCAGATATTAATGGTTTCTCTCTTGACCTCATTCGCCAGCATGAGAGATAGGCTGAAGGGGCCGGAAATGATGAAAAATGAAACGCTGCAGCATCTGCTGCATAAACAGCACTTCCTCCACTCTCACATTCATACACACACACATACACACACACACATATATATATTTATATATATATATACTCTACTATCTGTTCTACCACAATATATAATGGAAATTGAAGAGTATCAGACCAGGCGGGTCCCTGAAGAGGTTTATGGAAAATGGATGAAGAGGAGCAAATCTTTTAATTGGCCCAACCCGTTGTCTGTCATCCCTCTCTTTCTGGTCTTGGTTTAATAATACTGGCTGATATTGTCTCTCTCTATTAAAGTCAACATGTTGTCCACAACCCATTTTTATGTGTGAAACCATATAGGAAAAGGGGATTGATTTTATCCATTAGGTTTTGATTGGTCTATATGATGTGTTGGTGGAAAAGTATTACAAAAATAAAAGGGCTTGATAATGTCACACAAAAAGAAATTTGTTTCAGCAGAAGCTAGTTAATGTCTTTTATTTGTTAGTGTTTATTTTGATAAAATTAAGTAATTTTTGTTTTGTTTTTTCCTACAATATAATGTGCACCAATACAGACATAAACAAACACAACACTAAATAAAAGACCCAGAAAAATGACAGTTTAAATATTTAGGTTTTGTAATGGGAGGGCAAACACTAGTCAATTGATTGACACCAGAAAACTGGTTAATAAAAAAAGAAAAAATTATTTAATGTTTACTCAGAAATTATGCAAAAAACAGCCAAATATTGACCAATTAATATGCCTGGTCAATATACATCTACCACTAGCAAAGTCTCATTGGTGCAATGCTGTGAAAATATTTACCGGGTTGTTTGTGTGTCTCACCTGGGCCATGGAGGGGGAATGCAGGGGCAGTGGGTGGCTGCTGAGCTGCTGCTGTTGCTGGTGGAGGCCGAGGTGCTGATGTAAGGGGGGGCTGATCTGTAGCGGAGGAGGGGACGAGCCTGCCATGGTGCCCATGCTAACCACTCCCGGCATGGGCGCGCCGGGGCGGGATGTGCCGCCCCGGGCCAGGCCTGGCTGCATCGGGGACAGGTGTGGACCAAGTCCTGGCTGCTGGTGGTATGGTGAAGCCATATAGAGACCTGGGTGAGACTGACCTGCCCCAGAAAAAACTGGTGGCTTGGGTCCAAGCATCTGGGAAGCCTGCGATGCCTTCACATCCCCCGGGTCATTGTAGCTCTAGAGGATGGTAAGAAAACATCTGCCTTAAAACAAGCACTCCGCAAGCAAGTGCATCTCTGCGCTGACACGCAAGAACCTCTCTGAATGCGCCTTCTGAATTGCATCTACAAAGCAATAGCCTACAGTCATTTACCTACCTGAGACACAAGGCTCGCTCTGTACGCAGCCAGCTGTTTGAGATACTCCTTCTTTGCGGTCTCTGTTTTTTTCTTGTACACCTGCCACGATAAAACAAACAAACAAAGAAAAAATATATTTACGGAGGTCAGAGCTGTTCTCCGTGTTCCTGCGCACAATTATTCTTAGAAATCTATCTAATGGCTGTCCATTTATGAGCCATAATGTGTAATTGTTGTTGGAGCACTGAAATGGTGCTTGAGTGCAGCCCACTTTATCCAGCGCTTGTTCTTTTGCCTTTATGGACCGTCCATGTTTCCCTTTCATTTGGGGCATATGTGTAATTATTTGCCCATCAATATATCTGTGCTGTTATTACCTCAACCAATAGACCTCTGCTAAAGAGAGGAGCGCAAAAAGAGAGAACAACAGCGGAGAGACGTGATGTTCTTTTATTAGGCAAACATCCTCTCCTGAGTAAAAGTACTTTTAAGTGTTTTCATCAGCTTCACTTGGCTGAGTGTTGTACATTGTAAAAAAGACCACAAATCAATGACTACAAAACATAAGAGTTATTTAGCCTTTTATGACTGTAGCTGTTGTCTGGTTGCTTTGGTAAGACATAAAAATCTGAAGCTAAGCTGCTAGTTGTGTCATTATTCAAAACCTTAGAGTCTCTGTGTTACAGTAGTGCCAATCCTTCCAGTGTCAAAAAAACCTTGATGAGGATATTTAAAAAAACTAATTACAATATTACCAATATTAACACTTTTATATACAATTTCTTCCTATTTTTATCATAATCCAAAGCTAATATCAAAACAATTGTTATTCGACAGCAATAAATGTGTTTCTTAATGAATAAAAGATACGGTAATTACAACATTGTTAGCATGTTTTATATTTTATATGGTTCTGAGCTCTTAATTGACAACAAAGACTCTAAAAAACATTACTGTTTTGTAATTCTGAAACAAAACCGAATGACACACAGTATCGGATTCATGCTAAATATGTACTGAAATAGTGTTCTGTACTATTATAACCAGACCGCACAAAACTTTTGTCTTACATATTCTGATTAAAAAAACCTTTCACACATTGCACTGTTTTTACACCTGGCTTTGTTAGAACTTCCCCTACATGTACAACCACACTGATGTTAGACCACAATAGGCCCTGCAGATATAATGTTATGTTATTGCACAAGGGGAAATCAGCAAATGTTCTGATCAAGATATGCGTCACCACGTCTGCTGTCATAACAAATCATTTTGTGAATACACTTTTGTGTACAGTAGATAATAGCTTAGATAAAAAAACAAAATGTACCAGTGCGTATAACACAGTGTGTATAGAAACACACAGCACTGTACCTTTATGAGTCAACCACAAGATCGCAGCAAGATAAAGGAATGTTCTGACAGGTGCACGTGCGAGTGGTATAAAGAGATAAAGTCACCTGTTTTTGTTCCTCTCCCAGGCCGTCCCACATGGAGGCCACTATTTTGGAAACCTCTCCAAATGTGGCATTAGGATTTTGGCCTTTAATAGCTGCCTGTGTGTCTCTGAAGAACAGGGCATACGCTGACACTGGCTTCTGGGGCTCATTTGGGTCTTTCTTCTTCTTCTTCTTGGGGGTTTTGGGCTTCTTGGCCATGTCTGTGGCTGCTCTCTTCTCCGCCCCATTCATCTGAAAGGAGAGGAGCTCATTATAGTAAACAATGGATATTTAATTAGATTAAGCCATAATAAAAGCTTTATGAATGAATCATCTTAATAAAGTGAGTTAGTGAGCCTTGTCTTTTATGCCTGGAGCTATTTTCAACTTTTAATGACTTCCGTACATTAGTTGCATATACAAATAATGCATTGCACGATGTTTCTATGCATCCTATGATGTTTCTAATTGTTTGTGATTGGAGGAAACATGGCAATACAAGTTACTAAAAGGTCAGCAGTGACTCATTCCTTTTAATACACTGTTTTGCCATGGTGCATAAGAATCTATGCGACTGTGTCTGAGTGTGTCTGAGAAGAAGATAAGCTTTTATATTCATAAGATCATACAAGCTGCAACCCCCTCTCTCTCACCTTGGCAGCATCATCTGCATCGTCCTCATGCACTGAGCTGGAGGGGGAGGGTGTGGCCGACTTGCTCTCTGGTGGAGATGGCGAGCCATGGGTGCCATTGTTGCTGTTCAACCCCAACTGGGCGTTGAGTTGTGATTGGTTGATAGTGGTCAGCTGACCTTGTTGAACCATTCCAGGTTGGACTCTGGGTCTAAGTGTGTCCACCTGAGGGTGACCTCCATAGCGGGAGTCTGAATTGACCATTTGCTGCATCTGAAAGATAAAAATTTGTCCTAATTTGAAACATACACTCCCAGTTTTTAAAATGAACTGGATCTTTTCGCTTAAAATAAACCAAACATCAGGCACTTCTGTGGGTTTCAAGTTAAAACACAACAAACACAAGCTCTGTGACTGGAGTCTGTTACATGATACTGTCTGAAGCAACAGGTGACCTTAAATGTAGCCCACGCCCACCATTATGTTAAGCACAATGCCCCAACAGGTGGAGCTTTGAGGTTAGAGGCCACGGGCATCGCTGAAGGCCAGGTGACTCTGACCTCTCCCTAATGCTGAAAAGAGCAACTGAACACTTAATTTAAAAAAAAGTTTTATATATATATTTTGTATCTACCTTTCCCTATTTCTAGGAAAGAGAACATTGCGGAATGTTAATGCTAAGATTTGACACATATTTATTAATGTCAAGTTGACACTAAAATGAAAAAATATCTAATATTTTAGTAAAGTCCATAAAAGACTTGAGACAAATGATTTTTCTAAAAAGAAAATACTAAAATGCCAGACTAAAATTTCAAACCCAACAACTAATCTGGCAAGTCAAAGAACTGGATGAGTTATGTGTAAAACTTGTGAATATATGAGCAATAATAAAAGTAATGTCTGCCTTTTCAGGCTCCAATGATTCAAGGTTATTTTATTTTATTTTAATTAGATAGTTTTGCAACTGTAAATTATAGTTTGAGTTGAATTTAAGTTATTTTCAATAAATGTCATTTTATGGATCTTACAAATGTCATTTTTAAAATTCCATTTTCATTTAAAAATTTTCTTTTTAGAGCGATAACGCTGCTGGTTAATTGAACACGATCGTTTTTAATAGCAAGTTAAAAACGTCTGAAAAACAATATACAAGATTTACGAGAATTC
>JAZGTJ010006754.1:0-15500 GCA_036877575.1 Botia almorhae | reverse complement strand
TATATATATATATATATATATATATATGGGTGTATGTGTGTGTATTAATATATTATTGTGTATTATTAATAGATATTGACAGTCACACTGCAGGACACACTGCAGGTTATTAAACTACCAAGCTATGTAACTCTATATATGAAACATTCTATGTATTAATAAAATGTATGTTGCAAATCAAATAAAAAACATGACCCTTTTTAAATGCAGCACAAATACCAGAATGGGACAGTGAAAACCATAATCTCTAAATCTATAATCTCTAATTAGTGGAGATTAATGGTGATTTACAATTTTTTAATGAGTGCAGATTGGTAATATGCTACAAGATTATTGGATCAGTGAGAATATTTTCCATCACAGCTGCCAAACTAAAAAAGCGATTTATTTCAGAAGCAATGACTTTCAGATCACATCTTAAAGGGTCTATGCGTGTTCGGGCAGGTTGTGCTATTCCAGTGAGGATAAAATATCCTTGTGAGGATAGTTAAACCTGATTAATGTCCTCATTAACGCGTCATAACTACGTGTGTGTGTGTGTGTGCGTGTGTGTACCATAGTTGGAAAAAATCTGCCGGTTTTGAACTTCTTCAGACACATGGAGCAGGCGTATGTGCCAAAGAACAGAATGAATGACATCAGCGTGACATCAGGGACATAGTCACAGGTTGGACCAATCACCTGCCCCCCCCACTCCAAACACTCGGAGCGTGTCAACGATGCCCAAGTTGCGTTCATGTGCTGCTGCTCAAAAACAGAGAAGTATGTTGAGCAACAATAATTCTTATTCTTACCAATAAAAAAAACTTATTAACTTAAATTATCACTGTTTGTGAAGTAACTAGGCAATTACGACCTTCATAACAAATCAGATGCAATGCATTGTGGGTATTTCACACCCAACACAAAGCTTCCGATGAACATGAACACAACACACAGTTTTATACCTGACCGGTGCTGTTCATCAGGGCCTCCATTTTCTCCAAGTAGAGAGCTGAACTGTTGCCTTTTAAAAGAGGGACATTCACTATAAGTTTCTTATTAAACATTAAAAATATATTTTTTATTTTTAAATGCACCCCTATGGTAACTCCTTAGAAATATAATTTCACTTATTTGGTTTGAGCAGATGTTGGTTGGCATTTTTGCCCTGTCTCCAAAACTGACAACGTATGATTTTTGGTGGGAAAACAGCAGTAAACAGTACTTTATGAACTCTTTGATCTTTTGTGGTACTGATTTCCCTCTTAAACATCTTAAGTGTCTGAACTCCTTTCAGGTTTAAGTCATTATCCTGTTTTTTTCTGTCAGCAGGTAAATAATCAAGCTATAATTAATCAAGTTAACATGCCAGAGCTTAACCGGGGCATATTTCTGAAGGAAACCCTTTAACAGCATAGCATTGTTATACAACAAGCATATTTAGATTTTAAGTGACTAGGCTCAAACGACACTGCATAACAGTACTGACCTAAATATTGTAAAATCAAAACTGTAATCTCTAAAGAACCATAGTTAAAGAACTTATCTCATTTTTGATAAGAGTTCTTGGATAAACCTAAGAACCACTTGGAAACATTTATGCACTCTCTCTCTTTCTCACTATCTCACTCTGTCTCATTCACTTGCTCTCATTGGAAAACATTTATGCACTCTCTCTCTTTCTCACTATCTCACTCTGTCTCATTCACTCGCCCTCACCATCTGGAGGACTACAATGGCATCCGTATTGGGTGACGAGATCCATGTCATAGTGTGAATTAACTGGATTGTGCCGTGCCAGTTTGAGCATTTTCTTAAAAGCATCATAGATGAAAATGAAGCTGATGAGAGCGGAAAAGCCTTCTTCTGTAAACCGGGTGAAGTACTGCACCAGGAAACTGGCATCTGTGGCGACTAGGATCAGAGACAGGAACCCAGACCACAGACCAATCCACAGCCGGAACTCCAGATAGTCAAATTCATTATCCCTGAACCAATCACAGGTGTCATTAGAAACATACATAGCCAATCACAGTTCAGGAGCAAAGCAATCAACCAATAAGATGACAACCAAAAATTAAACATATATAAAACAATAATGCTAATTTCAGCAACCCGCTATGTTATGTATATTCTGTAATTATGACTCAGCATTTCAGATTGAAACCCTCAGCAAAGCCTAACTGATACAGTCAACAGACGGAGACATGAAATCTGACTCAATTATTCATAATGGAACATAAACAGAAACTTGAAACCTGAGGGGGGAGAGAGACAGACAGACAGAAACAGACAGACAGAAAGAGAGAGAGTGAGAGAGAGACAGAGAATGTATTCATGCACACACAAAAACACAGACAAGATGACTGGACCTTGGTAGAAAAACAGAAAACAATAAGATGTATCTTGATTCCAGATACCTCAGAACATTCTGTGCCTCAAATGACACACAACTTCAAAAGTTCCAAATACTGTTGCTTATTTTGTTTTGGCATAATGTGACATCTATGAAAAATGAAACATTTATTCCAAAGTTTTTAAATGCTTCTGTACCACTAAACCCTAACAGAGATAATTTAGTTAAGTCTGAACATTCCAAGATGCTGATTGGTCAATACGGCGTTACAGTTGTGTTACAATACACCTGTTCACCAGCTGCTGTGTGGTTCATTGCACAGCACTGACAGAGACCCACTATTCCCCTTAGATCACATGGCAGGAAATGACATTCAATGAATTTGTTTAATAAAACAATGTCAAACAAAACCTGGTAACACTCATGCAAAGCTTATGGATCATAACTGTAGGATGTACTTCTGTATGCATGTGCTTCATGATACCTACTTGCTGAAATTAAATAACAGACGCTCAAAGACAAGGACCGGTCCAGTACTGCTCAGGATGGTGAGTGGCTGACCCGCTAACAGACAGAACACAGCACCACATAAAGCCGTACCCACGAAACTCTCCAACACACCCTGCAGTGACAGAGAGAGAGAGAGAGAGAGAGAGGGATAGAAAATAACCAAAGTATTATATTTGAATACTCGTATACTCATTAAATTTGTGACATCTGCTGCTTTTTGACAGCACACCTTTGTCAGATATAAGATATCAGATATAAAACTGCTTATTCTGACAAATTTCTGTTTCCAACACAAACTACCGGAGTTTTCTCTTTTCTGCGGTGCTTGCTAAAGCAATATATTTAAACAAACCCTCATAAATGATTAATGTTTCATGTTAATTCTGAAAAATCCTTTGAGCATAAATATGAAAAATCCTTCTTTATATTATCCTGCAATCTGAACCTGTAGCTTTTATCTGACATACCTAAGCTGGCAATTAAAGGTAAGGGCAAAGGTCAAAACAGGATTCCCTTCCAGGGATATTACAGAACTGTCCTGTAAAGTCTTACAGTACAGTTTCAGTACAGTACAGTACACAGTCTTTCTTAATATTGTGTGTGTGTGTGTGTGTGCGTGTGTGTGTAGTCTGAGGTTATTTTTAGCTGATCCCCCTTAGCTTGTGCCATGTAAATGAACTGCTAAATATATGCTCAAACTCTGCAGTCACTGCTTGTTTCTAAATGCACCACACACAATCCTGTATTACTATATATACTCACACACACTTGTTCACAGAAAAGGTTATTCCTCCCTCTCTCAGTATAGCACGGATCAAATCCTCTCGCAGCATGTACACTCGATGACTCATCTTGTACTACACAACTTTTCGTGCAATCAAATGCTTTCTAGAAAAGAATGTCCCTCATCCAGTTGCACCTGCCACACGCAAACAACTGTCCATGGCTATGACATAAACTAGAGCTTACTAACAGCTTTAGGAAGACAATCCCTGAACAGAACAGACGCACACACACACACACACACACACAGTTAACTGTGGCTTTTAAATCCCTGGACTTGTAAATACAAAGTCAGCCACATTTTATTTTCTTGGAGCTCCAAAATAAGCCGACAGTAGCTAAGCCAAATTGTCTGACACTATTTTGGTACAATGCACACAGTGTTGTCATGGTGAGAAAGAACCGATTATTTAACCAGACTGTCTAACCTGCATGTTCTCTGTAGCATCTCCCAGGAGCCCCCCAAAGGTGATGGCGTTCGTTACGGTACCCAGATAAATAAACAAGATGGCCGACAGAGACTGAATGTGTAATGCATCGTAGAAGTCGCTCGCAAAAAACGGTATTTTCCTTTTGACATCCAGAATGAGACCTCCACAGAACCTGCCGGAACATAGTGAGCAAGAAGTTAGAGAACCGTACCAATTTTTTCCCCAAATCATTTATGTTTTAAAAAATAGCTGTTAACAATGCCCAGTATAAACTAAAGCTGACTGGGCTACATGCTAGGATATGTGTCCATGCTTGTGCGTTATTTGTTTAGGCATGTTCATGATTTCCTTGGTTAACGTCACTTGTACACCTTTAATTTAGCACTATAGAGAAAACAGGACAGGAAGATTTGAAAATTTACCAGCCCCAAACTTGGTCAGACTATGTGAGCACCACAGCTCAATCTGTTTCAGCACATGTGCTAACCACTAGGACACAGCACTGACAGGGTCTCATGTTCCACAGTATATCACGACATTGTCTGTTTCAACATGCACCTGTTAGCACTCACTTGCCAGTCATTTTGAGTTCCTCGCCAGCCGCGTGGCCCCCGCTGTCCCCTGCTCCCCCGCTGTGTGGCGTAGCTCCGTTCATCTGTAGCCCCTCCCCTCCATTCGCAAGAATATTCTTACTACAAACACACAGACACGATTACATTGCTTTGTTAACTCAGTTTGCACTGAATTAAAGATGTGTCCCTGTAGCTACACTGGTAAAACATTGTGCTAGCAGCACAAACAAACAAACGTTTCTGGGTTCGATTCCAAGGGAACACACACACTGATTGAATGTAAGCTCGAATGCGTCAAATGCATACATGTAGATGTGTTATAAGGTCAGTGATTAAATGTACCGTTTATCTGCAGATGGAACGGATTTGGGAGGTTCGATTCTGATGTCCGGGTCCCACTCGCCCGGGGGCAGAACAATCACTTCATCCAGAAACTCATCTATGCCTGCAAGCAGGTCACAGCGATCTTTGGCTTTATAAGCTATATCATGAAACACCTGCAGAGGGCCCAAACAAAGAGTTTAGAGGTACAGGAATACACAGATTTGCCCCCACGCTATAGCAAAAGCACACCGACACACATACCTCATCGGACATGAGTGTGGCGATAGCTCGGCCAATCTCATGGTAGGATTTGGCCTTTCCTTTGGGCCCCAGGAGAACAAAAAGGAATCTATGAAAACAACATATAAAATAAGCGTTCTTGTTACTATGGCTACAGATTTATGATCTGCACAGCTTTTAAAATGGTGGTTATGGTGATGGTGTTGCCCTGGGTTACCGTGTGGGAACAGGAACCTCAGTGAGACCTCCCAACATCAGGGCCTGCTGAAGACGCACAAACGCTACAAAAGGGGCATCCAGGAAATCCACCTCACCGACCAGAACGTTTGAAGCTTCTGCATCACGGGGAATTTTCTTCATGAACTTATTATTTAGCTGGAGGAAGCGAGATGATCAGAGATGATCAGAATATAAAGGAGGGTGATGAACTATAATTACAAGATTTCTAAAAAAATTAAGTATATGCACCATAAACAAATATTGAACAAAATATATATTGTTTTATATTAAAATATTGTTTAATAAAAAAGAGCCACTCCAGGATGTGCGTTCCAGTGATTTTATCATGTGTAAAGACTCCGTGAAATGACAATTGGAGTTTAGCTCCTGTTTGTTAGCTTTCAGATCATCTATATGCTAATGTACTGCTAAACGTTGACAAACGTTCAACATATATTCCAGGCTGACTACAGACTTGTGGCCATTTCAGCTTGTGAAACACTTAGATAAACAGAAAGTAAATTTGGAGTAATTTACTTTACAACAATAGACATTACGTTGTAAATACCTTAAATATTAAAGGTAAAATATGCGATTTTAAACGCATGCGCTCCCTCTCTCCCTTCAGAGCGCTCTACAAAGCCACGCCTCCTCCAAAACACATAAACACGCTAATGACAGTCTGCGCGATCAGGGTGCACAGATTTATCCAAATGTGCTTGTGTGACACACAAGCAGGATCCTATCATTGCTTTCAGACTGAATGCAAAGATTGGATGAACATTTTATGGTGCTACACTTTCCGCAGAAATATACTTAAAATATATTTAAATCACTTTACTGGTGATTGCTATCTGGTTGTGAAGAGACTTCCAACCAGCATAAGAAAAAATACTTCTGGAAAACAATGGACTTTAATTCAAAGCAATACAAAATGTGTTGTACATCTAAAGTACTTCACTGCAGATAATGTCTCCTATGATCCACATTTAAATCCTTTCTTTCATAGACACACAACACACACACACACACACCGATCAAACACCGCAAAGGTTACAGCCAAGCTGAACACACAGAAGTTTAATCAAAGCTTTTAGAAATCCAGAGAGAGCCCTTATCAAAAGACATGATAAGTGTTTTATGAGATCATATTGCAGTGGAATTAAAAAGGTCCGATAAGATTTACGCGTCACGGAAAGAAACAAGTTCACGGCTAGTATCAACAGAGGCGTCTGATTTTTAAAGCACTTCATTAACGATAAATTTAAGGGATGACGGCCTGGAACAAACACAGATGATTTTACACAAAAGAGGCCTTGTGTGTGTAATGTTTTACTGTCATGTTTGTGGTCTGGGTGATTTTCATCTGAGGTTATCAGTGTAATCGCTACAGTAGCAAGAAAAACACACAGTCAGAGAACAGTTCCAAACGACACTTGTGCTAATCTACTAATATTGACGCAACCGACTGTAGCTATTTTATGTCCTTGGGTAAATGTGAGATACTGATTGAAATATATGTTACTGTGTGTGAAAACTAGAATACTGTTAAGGTGTGCTAGACTGAGGATACATTAAACCAAAAACATGCATTAGGAAAGAAATTTAAATTTGTTAACACATTTACTTATCTGTCTAAATGGGGATTTTTTTACACACAGCTAGTTATAAACAGTCTAACCTAACCCACACTATAACTCTAATCTGCATTTTTACAATTTGAAATAAACTCTATTTACTATATTTGTATAGTGTTTCTATAAATAAGGACAAAATGACAAATAAGGACAAAACAGGATGTTTTGCTCAGATTTATCAGGTTTTGCTTTTGAGTACAAACTTGTTCACAATATACACACACACACACACACACACACACACAAAACCCAGTTCACAGTACCTGGTCTTTCTCAGGCTTGTCTGAGAGGTCACTGAGGCTATTGGAGGTCAGGTTACGATGGGCTGTGGTTGGGCTACCTGTACAGGTCACACAGGGTCAAAGGTCAGAAGCTGATCTGCTGATCAAAACACTTATGCAAGGAAAATAAGATGAGGTCAGAGAATCGCTCAGGTTTTTCCCATGTACCTCAGCATGCTTTCTGAAGGCCAGTATCTACACTGAGATTTCTGGGAACTTTTCCTCTGTTTGAGCAGTCAAGATTAATGAGAACTGACTACACAGAATGACTAAATATGTGTGTGTGGCTGTGTTCAAAATAGAACAGCGGCTTTACTGCACTGTATATACTGTAGTATGCACACTAAACAATGGAAAATGAGTCATTCAGAGTGGTGAGTGGTGTCTGGTTATTATCTCTTGTGGACTTTTTGCATTTGTGACCCGTGTTGGGAACGAGTCGGAATGTGCAGGGGCTAATTACAAGCTACAGGCAAAACAAGTCCAAATTGTCAATTTTGATCTAATTTGAGGTTTTCACAAAAATGAGTTCAATAAGCATCTCATCTCGTATCATCTCATCTAGCGATCACAATGTTCCAAACAGAGGTTAAACATCTAAAATGATCTCAAGGTTTTCTGGGAGGTGTACCTTCCCAAATCTTTCCTTTGTTTTAACAATCTGTAATTTTTTCTCTTCTTGGCGACTGGTGCTTTAGACAGGTGTAGCTCATTCATTTTTTGTCTAACAGATCCTACATTATTTTTTTAATGGAGAATGTATGAATAATATAAAATTAGCACGGGTCACAAAAATGTGCGTGTATAGAGGGGGGATGAATCCACCCCTGGTGATACAGCATTCCAGATATACCCTAAATATGTGTCTTCAGAGGATGGGGTCTTCATTTATCAGAAATACAAATACATGTAGTCTATTTGTAATTCTACACCTACATCGGCATATATTACTTTTATAAGTCTGTCCCAATGGCTCCATTTTTGTATAGAAAGTTATTCATGTTGTGTGTATTCATACAGCTACAGAGGGTCAGACAAAAAAACAAGCCTTTATCTGTAGATCTACAATGAACAAGGCCTGAATCACTCTTAATCCTCATATCCAGATTTACACAGAAACAATGAAGCACGAATCAATCTTAATCTTCAGCTACAGACTTACAGAGAAGGCCCATGCTGTTGCTTCTCTGCATCTGAATTTGCTCGTCAGGTTCAAAGGTGGTAAAGCAAGGCACAGAGTGATCAACAGAACTGCGCGCTTCACACACACACACACACAGAGGGAGAAAGAGAGAAAGAGAGGAGAAACAGAAAGAGACAGAAACAGAGCCGCATGCATGTCATTCAAGACAAGGGGGAGGAACAAGTAACAGAGAAAAGAGAAAAAGAGAGGAAAAAGCATTAGAGCAGGAAAAACAGAATCTGAAGTGACATCTGTTCACATTCACATTGAGCTTCACACTACAATGAAAACAGCAATCATGAAAATCAGATCAGCACTTTCCCTCTGGATTCAGGAGAGTAATGTAAGCTTGAGAAGGGCATGTTTGATATGAGAAAATTATGCATTTTGAGAAGACAAGAACAATGTTAGGGAAGCTACTTGTGAAAGTATGTCTTCTAAAGCTACTAACTATTAATAATTTGGTTAATAGACACTCCAACTTCTTTGGTTAAGTAGTTAGCAACTGTACACTTAAATTAACTAACAAAGCAATTACAGTACATTGAAGCTACCTAAAGAGGTCTGTCTGATGATGTCATTGAAACCGTGTGCTTAGAACAGTATTTATGTGCTAATTATAGAAATAGGAGCTTAATACCGGGAAAGCTTCACTGTTTTGAAAACATCGAACATCGATTTTACTGGGCGGTTAGTAGTTACTGCCAAACACTAGAAAAAATTGTGTATTTATATGTTCTGTTCTGTATTTTAAAGGTATATATACTGTTTATTTCTAGAAATAAGCATGCGGTACGTTTGAAATGACAGTTCAGTATAAGCAGAAAGGAGAAAAAAACTGTATTTGTTGTCATGCACGAGGTGCTATGACCTCATGTGATCATCAACTTTGCCATTTCCAAATATGTTTCATATATAAATATACGAAATAGGGATTCGTCTGATATGTATGAATGCAACCTTATATAACACCAGGTGGAGAGAGAGAGAGACAGGCTGATAGATTGAGCAGATAAATGCAGGTCCTGAAACTGAGAGTTGGAGGAGAGAAGGTGAAAGTGATACAGGGTAAGAGAGCTCTGGGTTACCATTCTCCTGACTGCTGAACAGACGACTCGCACTGGACACACTTTTACCGATGTCAGCCAGCGAACGCAGGTTGGACTTCTTGGTCTGGTGACGATGTTTCCGTAGCAGAGTGTACATGACCTTCTCCTTCAGCTCAGCCTTCAGCTGCCCGCTCTCAATCTGATTCTCTGTGATATTTTCTGAAAGAGGCCCAGAAATATCGGTTTTCCCATGAGCTCAGTTCTCATGATGATCATATTGTGTGTTTCACTCAAATAAAGGTTCCACTTAGAACCCAAAAAAGGTCTTACAGCCTAATGTTTCGGGAGCTTTTAAGTTCAACGAGTTTCTTAGAAAACCATCTATGTACTATGTAAGTGTTTTTACTGAAACAGGCACATGACATATCAAAAGGTTCACCTTATTTAAAATAGCCAATAAGCTTTAGTTACATCACAGTCATGAACATAAGTGGCTACTCGCTATCCTTAGTAAGAAGCAGGTAGTATTACAAGCAGAGAATGTTCTCAATCTAAAGAGCATTTACTAGACAAATTAAAAACACAGATGAAAGCAATATTTTTATTCTACTACCCCCGGAGTGGGAAACTGCATCCTGAAAACTGTTTGTTACCTTTTAAGCAGGACACTAGCTTATACAAATGACCTCAAAGGTAACAGACATAGGCTGAAAGACACAAAATTTGAACTTTGATTTCAGTTTCTTTAAAGAACCCAGAAACCAATACATTGGTTAAAAGAACCTGTAATTTCACATCAAGAACATTTTAATCTCTATAGAACTTAAGAACTCTATAGAGCAAACAATGGCTTTTGATAAGAACAGGGATCTTTGATGAAGTTGCTGGTTGGAGAACATTTAGCTTATCGTGAGTATTGTGTCTTCACCGATGATCTGCTGTAGTGAGTTTGCCTCCATGTCCAACATGATGGTTCCTTTCTCTATACAGTTCTTCAGCTGGAACAGTGAGTGGAGAGAGAGCGTGGCCACGTGAGGTTTGCTCCAGCGCTCTCCACCCTTCTCCACCTTTTCCTCGAACTTTATCCATCTGAGAAACGCACATATAAAACACTCAAAAAAAGCACTGAATGAAATCAAGACACACTATATTATGCTGTGACTTTAATTTTTTTAATTTAAATCTTGGTGAAGTCATGTTTTGCAAACATGTTCCAAAACACAACGTTTTAAAATATTCGTATACCAATTAAATGATATACCAATACTAATTATATAATTATGCTATACAAATATCTCATATATGTGCTAGTTGTGCTAGTTTAAACTTAGTTACAACTGCACTAGAGGAGCAGAAAGACAGCTGCACACGGACAGTTGTGTAACACAAGTGAGTTGACTTGCCTGCTAGTCTGCCTGCTAACTAAAAGCTTTTACATGTAAAATAAGAATCGAAATCATTCAGTTAAGCTTCTTAAACTTCTGCTTTGTGTTATCGGCTTACGCATGTCCTCTCAAAGGGGTCTTCAAGAAACGATACCTGACCTCCGTACACACACACACACACACACACACAGATATCCTTTAGAGCGCTGTAATCTTGTGTGGAAAGGCTGTTGAGTTGAGTTTAGCCAAGCGTGGCTATGATATCCGAGACAAAAGTGATACATACTCACAGACATACACACATACTGCAGCCTTCTGCTTTGATATGTTACCTGAGATGCAGGTGAACCCAAAGACCCATGAGAACAGTGTTCTGGGTCTGTACATGCACACACACGTGTACACATACACGCACACACACACACACACACACACACACACAAATGTGCACACACTGCATCTGAATGGGCCTTCTGTTAGCAAGTCATTAATTTTAACATGATCCATATAGTTTAGAAATTCTTTCTTCTTCTGTAATTTATTTAAAGAAAAAGTTCACCCACAAATGAATTTTTTTCCTATATTCCTATCATTTACTCACCTCTAAACCATCCCCGGTCAATAACATTCTTCCTTCAGCTGATCAGAATTATATTAAATAATATCCCGACTCTTTCCTGCTTTATAATGGCAGTGAATAGTGCCTGAGATTTTGAAGCGCCAAAAAACGCATTCATCCATCATAAAAGTAATCCATATAAATACAATGGGTTAATAAATGTCTCCTGAAGTGAAATGATACGTTTGTAAACCAAAGCATTTAATATTTTGAGCATATTTAGCAATCAATATTTTGCCGATATCCGCTGCTTTTATAAAGCTGTAAAAAGAGCCAGAATATTAATTGCCTTGATTCATTTATGGGCTAATTTTTATTTTTCTGCGAACTACTCCTCTAACTTTGCTTTTAGAAAACACACTGCTGATAAATTAGTTAAAGTAATGGCAAATAATCATCATATATATCATATCATATATTAATATTTGCTAAGACAAGCCCCGGTTGAATACTGTAGAAATGACAATAAAGACTGTATAGTAAGTGGCTTTGGAAGTCAATATATGGTTTGTTTTACTTTAATATCATTGCAGATAAGCCTGTCACTGCTCTAACAACCCACAGCAATTCATTGTGCATTCAGTGGGGTTTGGGGAGCGCGTCACCTGTGGTAACAGCAGACGCTGAGGTGACAGTGGAAGCCGCATAACATGATTTGCATGTAGGTGGTATTTCAAGCTCGAACTGCTCCAATGAAATGAAAATGACTTAATACCGAATTTACATATGGGTTAAAAACTGAATGTACACACACATACATATATATAGAGACCTACACATATATATGATATGCACACCCACATACGTTTATCTAAAGAGAGAGATATGTATATATATATATGTGTGTGTGTGTGTGTGTGTGTATTTCATACGTGTACATGAATATTATATGCATACCCACATATGTATGAGTGAGCGTGAGAGAAAGAGAGAAAGAGAGAGAGAGAGAGAGAGAGGGATGCATAGAAGAATGGGTAAGCAAATGTGTGTGTTGGACAGCTGATATGTCCACTGCAGGAAAGAGCTGCAGTTCGTCGGCCTCTCTATGTCACACAGGAAATGAAATCTACTTGGAGTGAATGAATGCTGCTTTGTCTTTCGCTGACACACCTTTTATTTACTTTGTCCCTCTTGTCGTGCGCTGAGTCATTTAACTTGTTCAGCTTCACCAGTGATGAATATCTCCTATCTACTCCAGATGTAAAGCAGCGATAACTTGTGTTGTGAAGTTTCCAGTGTTATTTTCTGCTTGACCTTTCTGGAGAGCTTATCTACAGTAACGGCATACGTGAGGTAAACACACTGACTCAGGAATGTGTGAAATCCTAAGAACAGTCAAGTGGCACGCTAATTTCACGAGCACCTGAAAATGACGCGCGTGTGAATACTTCTGTTGTTTTAGTGGGGACGAAAGAGAGGTCCCCCTCTTCAAGTGCATGTGTTTCTGATATGCATTTACATCCATGACTGAAACCTCTGAAAGACACTTTACGGTCATGACTGCGTTTTCTGATGCATCGCAAATGAAATCGTGCTTGTGTAGCGTTACGGTTTTTGTCCATTAATACTGTGTGTGTTTACACGTCACCTGGCGGTTTCCTTCCACTCCATCTCTTGACCATCGACGGCTAGAAGCTCGTCCAGTTCGGTGAACAGCTGTGGTGGAGGCGGGCCGCTGTCATCCTCCCCCAAAATGAAGCGAATGCGCTCTGCTGCTGGAGAGACTGAGAAGAAGACAACCAATCAGAATCGAGAGGTCACCTGACTACAAGCCACGGACTATTATTGAAATAAAACAGATTCCAAACATTAGGCCGAATCTAGATCTTATCTAGATTTGTAGTGTAGGAACTACGGAAGGCTAGTCTAGAACTAGGTCATACGTTAGCATTTACAAAAACAGTACCATGGTGTTTACTCTGTAAGGTGCGACTGTAGGTGTTAAGGTTTTGTAAGGTTAGACTGTAGAAGTCATCATTTGCTATTTCCTGTATAGGTTTTATGTAACATTATGTTGAAAGAGCTTTCTTGTATATTTGGGTGTTTCTGATAACCACTGGCCAGGAAGTGAGACTTTATTTCCTGTACGCCAGAAATAGGATAGTTGCGAGATGGTTATTGCAAGACGCGACTGAGACGCGCCGATGTGTTGAGCTAGAAGAATTTCAAGAGGAAGCGGTCATACAATACAAAGCAAAGACACAAGGAAGAAATTCCAGACGACTCCAGGTAATGAAAGAGTGAGTAATGAGGCCCAGGGATGTTATTTATTTTTTTAATCAATTACTGTTTCTCGCACCCAACGTTTGCGAATGTTTACGTAATTCCAGTGACAAAGACTTGATTCTTAAAATGGGCAGGGTGGATTTTCAGGTAAAACAAGATAAAAATAGGTTTAAGCCTCTGGAAAGTAAATAAATATTTGTCTTTGTCTGAACCGAAACCTAACCTAAAATACTGTGATTTTTTCCTGCTTGTCACTATGGGGAAAATCTGTGTGTTGCATTTCAACACAGGAGCCTCTGATCGGTTACTCTAATTCAAACAATGACACGAACAGCACTACATATAAATATATCTCAATTTTGCAAACCACACAGATCTTAACTCATTTATTAGTATTAGAAATTATTTTATAATAGGCTGTTTAAGTTTGCATTTTTACAGAACACAATTTATCACAGCAGTCACAGGCAGCCCTATATCACCTATTATACAACTGCTTCAAATGTGGCTCATCCAATCAAAGAGTACGAATCAGGACTCTGTAAAAAGAGAATTAGCAGTTCATAAACCAGGGCACAGAACATCAGCTACATAGTTATGAGGTCACTCTGTTTGTACGCCGAGTTAGAAAAACATCTACAAATTTTACAAAGTTGCAATGAAAAACTGAAAAAATAGATTTTTAAGTCAATTTTGGTTTAAGAACAAACTAAACGCTCTTAACATACAGAGCGTGCCTCTTTTCTATTTTCTTGTAATCTGAGCTACAAGAAATTCTGGACTACTGTTTTCCAGAATTTCTGGACCCCTCCTCAGTGGCCTAAAATGGCTCTTCAAGAATAAACCAGGGCCACCGTGTACTGAACAGAGCAAGAAAAGTACATCCTTCAGAACATGCCTGGCTCTGCGCCTCTTAACCTGGGCTAACAGTTAATGCCTAACTGCTAATGCCTAGTGACTAAAATTACCTGTGTACACACTAGCATACACAAACAAAGACTAGCAGCATTATTACAATCAGCTGACCGCTACTGCTTAACACGTTATGACTGTTCAACTACTGGGTAAATCCAAATGTAAATCCACTGTACAAACTCACTGTGTTTACGTGAGAAATGTTTGTACATCTAACACAATGACTTGTGGGAACTGACTAATGTGTGAAGCCTGTGCTTTTCCACTTGTTTAATTTGAACTGTCAGAAAGTCTGACAGAGAGAGAGAGAGAGAGAGAGAGAGAGAGAGAGAGAAATAAGTAGAGGGAGAGAGAAATAAGTAGCGAGAGAGACAGAGAGAGAGAGAAGGAGGAAAAGACAGGGAGAGAGAGAGAGAGAGAGGAAAATAAATAAATACATTTCTCAGATCATTTGTTTAATGTGAACTGTCAGAAAGTCTGACAGACAGACAGACAGACAGAGAGAGAGCAAGAGAGAGAGAGAGAAATAAGTAGAAAAAGAGAGAGAGAGATAAGTAGAGAGATAAAGGTCAGGAGGTTTCAAAGAGGATGAGGGCAGATAATGGTGACTGTGCACTTGTCTAGTTTGATGCTTTGCCTTTACAGCCGTGTCACTGATTAGAAGAGATTAGCACATACAGACAAAGACCTTTAACTGAGGCCATTAGCAGTCTGTTTTATCTGTTCTTCTCTGCTGACTCATACATAATAACTCTCTTGTTCTTTATAACATCCTGGATTGCTTTGTG